>ML781775.1:784774-825833 GCA_009831015.1 Picea engelmannii
TTGTTTATGGTACAGGTTGATGCATGGTAGATGCATGGTTCAGATTTATTGGTACAGGTTTACAACGGTATATCTCACAGTGATAGTGTGACAGTGGTTCCATCATTCTACTTCTACTTCAGGGTGGCAGAACGGGGCAAGGATAGGTGGTTGTAGCCACCTTCCGGTTGTAGCCGGAGAACATAGGGGGTTATAGCCTCCTTCTAGTTGTAGCCAGAGAATTGGGGAGTTGGAGCTTCCCTCAGGTTGTAGCCTGAGAAACTAGGGGGTTGGACCCTCCTTCCAGTTGCAGCTAGAAAACAAAGGAAGTTGGTGCTTCCAATGAATGTAATTCTTCAAGACATATAAGAAAAAGCATTCCGTGGTTTTCTCCCGATTTGGGTTTCCACGTAAAACACTGGTGTACTGTGTATGTGTATGATTGTTCATTTGTTCATTGCTTATTTACTCTGCAGTTATTGGATAATAATGCTTTATTGATATAACACTTGGATTGTATGGTTAAATTGCTCTATTACTGATTCACCCCCCCTCTCAGTAATCCAACAACAACAAATAAGAGCAATTGAGAAGAGATAAAAGCAATATGAACAAATTACAAAAGGAAGAAACTAAATTGTGCTACTATGCTACACTATATGCATTGAAATTAAAGAAATGGTGTTAGTCCTAACTAACCATTATAGTGTCTATATGATGTATTGAGTTACATGAAGGCACATTTGATATGAGTTATGGTATGGTTGGAAATGGTTAAATGTGATATGAGGTAGCGCATTTGGCAAGTAATGGATGTTAGTTTTGATGCATGGATTAATTGAATGGATTAATTGATAGTTGGTTGGTGTGTACTAAGTAATTGAATGGATAGAGGATGGAAGCAACGTGAATTTACTGTACGTCGCTCCATACCTCTCCCACTGGCCATCACCCTACCTTGGTTATTGTTCAATTGTTGTTCGTTGTGATTAAGCTCTGATTTTCAGGAAAGGAAAGAATTGCTCGACCAAGCTCGTGTTTTTAAGGATTTTTAGTTACAGGTATGTATTTTCCACAATCCATGAACTATGTAAACTTGTTTTATTTCTTTGGAATGGTTGGTTGTGTGTATTCATTGTAAATATAAAAAAAATGGATAGTGAATACACAATTTTATTGATGATTCTGTGTGGTGGAATCCATGAAGGTTCTTTGTTATCTTATGGGTTTTGGTTAAAGGGTTTCATTTGGTCCAGACTTGTTGGTCGTATCCACACAGTTCTGTAAACTTACCAGTCGTATTTGGTATTATGGGGTTCTTGTGTTTTATTTTGAACCACCTTGGGTCACTGCATATTGTTTTCACCTGGTAGTGGGCTCGTTATGTTGTTGGTGTATGCGCAGTGGGTTATGATGGCTATTATGCCAAGAGGCTCGCTTTAGGGGTTGGTTTTTATTTCATGGCTCTACTTTTATATCAGTGTTGTGATACTTATATGTGTAATATAATGCACTCATTAATTATCAACCCGGGATTCATAATCAACAGAGTTACAAGACACCAGTAAGGAAGGTAATTCTAATGTCATGAGTATAGAACTATTCTAGATTATGCATGCTGGAAACAAAACAAACTCGCAAATCAAAACACACTTTGGTTGTCTTTCATAGAGAGGTTGTCTACTCCATTATGGCACATGCAAGTATGAGATGAAGTTCTTTTGACAGATCAACTCTGTTATCTGACCCAGAAAACTAACTATGCAATCACACTTCTGAAAGGGAAATCACACATCAATCATCAAGACATAGCATGGATAGTTCAATAGTCAATATACTGAGTATGTTGTGGTTCACAATGTGTTGTTGTGAACTTCACTAGTTCTCCTTCAAATATGTCTGACTACTGCTGCCAACATTTATGTCCATGAAATGAAATAAAATTCATAAAAACAGAAACAGAGCATATGAAGAAAAAAAAAAAGATCTCTAATCATCGAAACCTAAACTGAACTATACTGCTACCATCTGAAAAGATCAAAGCTTCAGCTAGTCTAACATTTATACTATTGAAATCAACTGCTAACACTAATCTATAAGGATGTTGACCTTTGTTGGGTGGTGGGCCCTTGCCGCTTCAACAGGTGAGCGACTAGAGTCTACAGTAAGCTTTCTTTCAATCCACACATTCCTCTTACTCAAATTTCAAAACATAGAATTAAACTATGCTAACAACTCAACTCACATTCATTCATAAATGATCAAGACCTGGAAATAAATGGCATCATTCTATTAAAATTTAACTCAAAATCTGTTCTGCAATATGTAACACTGCTTCACATACTATGTTATGCTAACTCTCTACTACCTCCACCATCATTTTCATGACTATTTAAACAGTCTTAGTCGTGAAACACAAGGTGGTGAAATCTTTAGCAGATCAGTCAATTGTCAAATTTATATATTCGGTTACATATTTTAAGCTTCATCCTCATGACACGAAGTGTATGAGGATGAAGCAATAAACAAACTAGCTTAACATAACCTTGCTAGAGCTTTGATGATTCAAAAAACATCCAACAATTATCTTGGGCATGATCTGAATCTAAACTTGGTATATTATGCTTCCTGTATTGGTACCAGATCGTGACAGGTGAGATTCGGTAAATGGTATTGGATCCGAACAGTATGCAAGTGGTTGGTACCGGACTAGAACAGTCTACGGCCATTGGTACCGGATCGCGACAGTGGATGGTTCGATACCAGATCTGAATGGAAGGTGCACTTAGTATCGGATTCGGACAGTGGCAATCTGGCGCACAAGTACCGGATGGCTGAGCTAATACAGAAATGTTGGACTCATCTAGAGGCCAAAGGTTATACATGGCAATTTAAAAAATTAGTACATGAAACATTTAGTCTCCTAGCTCAATAAACCACAAAATGTATGAATTCAATTATACTTTACCTTATGACCTCATCAATGGCTAATGGTAATGTTCTTTATCATTTATCCAAGCTTAGGTAAGCCAAAAAGGTATAGATGAGGAGTATAATAGGGTAGTGGAGATGTTAATTTAGAGGCTCAACAATCAGCATTATTATTTTTTGGGGGAGAACCGCGAGGGTTATGCCCTGCATGTTCTCGGTGTTATTTATTGGTCAGTGAGGAACCTCTTCTCCTCTGCTCATAATCTCTCTTGCCTGGTGTGAACTACCACTCATCTTGCAAACAAATGGTCATGTGGCATGTGTGTCCACTGTGTTGTCTTGGAGGGTTATCCTCTACAGTTGGTGTGGTAAACTCTAGTCTCCATGTGTTGGTTCCACTGAGCAAACCCTTGATTACTTAGAGCCCACCCTTGATTATTTTAAGCTCGATTTTCATAAATGAACCAGTTATTTTTGGTCGGGCACATGGTTGACTATTATAAGTTGGTGGAGTATTGTCAAGAGTGGTTGATTATTGGTTGTCTCTGTTAATAGCATTGAAAGTGGTTTTTATGATTAGTGTATAATTGTTGTATTCTTTTATTATAGAAATTGATTCGATAGTTCAACATGGTTTAAATTCGTTAATTTGAGAATTGGAATTGGGCATACAATTGTTGTCTCCTTGTATTGGATTGATAACTCATAATTGTTTGGTGTTTTGATTCGGAGTAATTAGACATGTACAGTCACAGAAATGCTCTTGCATTTTGAATGGTCTGTGCATTCCTACAGCATCATATAAGTTGAAATGATGGTTGTTGTTACTATGTGTTTAAATTTCCAATCGGGATTATTGCAATTTGAAATATTGATGATTGTGTTTTGGATGTCCACTGTGTATGTTTGATGGATATCATGCACCGTATCGTTGATTGCACCATCAGAGATGGGAACAGGTTCTATAACAGTATGGTTCATTGAAATTTAATTGTTAAATTAAATTGAGGAATGGAATCGAGCACGATTTTAAAAATAACTTGTCTGTGTTTAATTTGAAGGATTGATTTATGACAATGGTTGATGGTTTGGATGTTGAATAGAGTCGATACAAATGACTGTGTGTTCATTGGAATTGTGTTAAATGTTAAAAAGAAGAAGTGAGACGAAACAAAATCCTTGTACAGGTTGTTTTGGAAGGAATATTATTTTGAGTATGATGACATTGTGATTAATTGAAAGAGTTAATGATTTAAATGTGAATAATGAGCAAGTTTAACACATAGTAATGGTTAAATTACACACAGTGATTGTTTAATTGATCACATCAATTGTTTGGTTAGTGTTGAAATGTTTGCATTAAATACAGAATTTTTTTATGGATTACTTAATTGTTTTATGAACAGTATATGCTATTTTCCCTTACCATTATCTCACTTTTCGCTAATTACAATCCCCTTGCCTTCCCATATTCATTACTCACTCTATGTTCCTAAAATTTAATTACAATTAAGAGGAACTCTATATTATAACAGTTTGAAATCACAGTTTCTTGGATGGATTATAGTGATATGTTCTTTGGTTTACATCACAGTTGATTGTTTGTTGTCTATGAGCAGTAACCATGGTCTTCCCCCCTCATTTTAACATTTTTTCGCTCAATACAACCCCTCGCATATCCTAGAACCTTTGTTCACCCCCTTCTCATTGACAAGATTAAAAAAATTGTATGGATTGGATTGCATGAGTCTGATATGTTGCTAAGCCAAAATTTATTTCATATTTTAAAAGGAGTTGTCATGTATGGTTGTTAAAGAGACTATTTGTTAATCAATTATGCATACAGAAATGAGTTTTTTCAGCTGAGGTAGCCATCGCAGAGGTTATTGAGGAAGAGGTAATTGGAACAGGGGCCCTAGAAGGCCAAGACTCTCCATACACTTTGATGCTAACTCGCAAGAGTTAGGTTAGTTGTTCCAGGCTGGGTTTTTTAATTGGATTGGGCAAGGACTGGTCCAATCTAGGACTGAAAGGCCTCCCTTACAAGCCCCACAGGTCCCTAGTATCCTCGTGCCCCCTCATGTCCCATTGCAGCCTGAAGTTCCAGAAAATGATGGATGGCAAGAGATTTTCCACCCGGCGGTCTCCCAACATCGTGGCTAGCCTAACTTTTCTTTACCTTCTCCCTCGCCTATCAATCAAATTGTCCAAGCTGCCCCTGTCCACTCACCAATTCAATCTTCCCATGAGAGTAAAAGGTTGAAAATCGAGGCCTACCGTTCCCCTGACAAAGGAAAAGTCATTATTGTCCCTTCTTCACCCTCTAATGGCTCTGATAAATCTGTCTCCCCCCGGATGCATTTGAGGAACGATTGCTCTCATGTGATCAGCGAGATAAGGCCTAAAGGATCAACACAACCTAAGGAAAATTCAGAGATATCAAAAGGTGACAGCTGCAACAAAGGAAGGATTGCCTCTCGGAGTGGGAAATATGGATTTTAAGTTTTATTTTATTTATTTATTATGACAGTTGACTTCAGAAATTTTGGACAGCATGTTATTTTTGGATATATGAGTAATATATTTTGAAAATAATTCCAAATATCATTGAAATAAATTGTCAAATATGAATGTGATGATGGGAGTCACAAGGAGGGATGTTTTGTTTAATTAACTAGTTGTGTTATGATTGTTAAAAGCTAAAGGGAGTCACAAGGGGTCCCACCTACTAGTTATTATTTATTTAAAAACCCTTATTATGATTTATTACTTTTCCTCCTAACTAAAAAGTTGTTTGAGTTTTTAGTTAACTTAACTAATGAAGTAGTTCAACTACTTCAACCAATTCTAATTTGCTTAAAGGAAAAAGGAAAGGAAGGAACAAGAGGGGAGATAGAAGAAGAAGCATACTAAGGTTTGATCTTAGAGTTTTTGTTTAGATAATTCGGTTTTCATTCATTCCTTAATTCATTAGAAGATTATTTTTTTTCTATGATAGCAGGGTCCTATTGTAGACAACAAGATTAAGGGTTGAATTACATCATTCAGACACATGTTTTTCAAAGGTGTTGATCTATCTTTGATAGTTTGTGTAGACTTGTCTATTTGTTAATTAGTTTTCATGTCTGACAAAGGTTATTGTGTAGAGTCTAGTGAGCAGCAGATTGTTGCAAGTTGATCAAGATTTTCAAGTTCATTTTTTTATTTTCTGTAAGAAGTCATTTTGTATGTTTCATCGGGGACGTCTAAGTTTGACTTTGGTCCAAAATTTCCTCAAGAAATTTTGTAAAGGGAATGATTCTTTGATGAATTGGAATGAAATAAAGTATTGTTTTATGTCTCATATGTGTTTATTATTGACTTGGTGTCTTTACTTCTGTCTCTATATTTATTCCAGCATCTGATATTTTCAGAAAATTACTTAAAAAATGAGTTTTTCAACAAGCTTTTAATTATAAAAAAAAAGCCTAATCACTTGTAAACAATACTTGTGAATTAGGATATCAGTTTTGATGGATTCAAACATACGGTGATGTTCCTGTCTATCTTTCTTTAGCCAAGCAGGATCTGAAAATGTTTGAGTAAGATCATTTCATATATTTTCCTCAACATAGCTGGCAAGAGTTAAAAGCCAAAAATGAAGCCTTTGAGATGTTTCGCCCAGGAATTCCTGAGAAAGTAGTAAAAATCTTCTCATTAATAAAAGGGAAACCGTAAGATAAATAAACACTCAAGGTATTAGTTTGTGGATGGGAGGTCGCATCATGAGCCGATCTATTATGACCATAGGCATGTAGCGGTATGACACTACCATCTATCTAGTCATCAAACTAGAGTAGTGGCTCTTGGTGGCATAGCCAAGAGAAAGGAGGTATCATCACGAGCCAACCTTCTCATCTCTGTGAAATGATTGTAGATAACATTTTCACCTCTGGTCACCATGCTAAGACAGTGTCCCTCAACTCTTCCCTTGAATAATAAAAGAAAAAGATCAAAAGCAATGAAACTAAGAATAAAAGGCAGTAAATGGGATAGGAAACAATGGCATCTATGACAAGGTGTATCTTTCCCTCTACAAAGAAACCCATAGGTAAGATATACATTTCCTTGTTATCACTGCACCCCATGCTCGAACACTTACCCTGTTATCACCATAACAATTTTCAGATAGGATCCAAGTCTCGAAAATTTAGTGAAGAGATACATCGCTATGGAAGCATGATAGTTTGGAGGATAAGGTCACATATGGCGGCATATGGACAAATATAGCAGAGACCTGGCCAACCACAGATCTCAGATGCCACGGATCAACGGTCAGCAATCATATCGGGCAATGAAATAGCACGAGTTAATTGTTCGAGGGTGGGTCGAGGAGAATACCATGGTTTCATTTTGTGGACGTGTGGCGCCCTCCGAGGCACATAGGGGAGAAAATAAGTCTACTCAAAACCATTCTTTCCAACCCCCGATATCAAAATTTGTTGAGACGGGATGGACCATAAATCTTGGAGCGGCTCAAATCGACGGCCAAGACACATCTTGGGCATTAAAGTGGCGCAGAGGATTATTTTTTCAAGGCGGGCCGGGGAAAATACCATGGTTTCACCTCGAGGACACGCGGCGCCATCAAATGCATATCAGGGGGGAAGTGGTTAGACTTGAAACCACCCAAGCTCACCCTAATGTCATGTGTTAAAAAATCATTTGATATACGTCTCTTCCAAAGATCGCGTATGGAAAGGTAAGAGTTAACGACTTATCCAGTCACATCAGTACCATTGCTCGAGTACTTTACGTCGTGCAGTGTAAGGTAAGCGCCGCCAGAGAGACTATCTGAAGGCTCATCATTCAAAACTGATAGTCGAGTGTGATAGCTCGTAGTTCAGACAAGTACTTTCGTCAATAATCTATGATTAAGCACTCGATGAAAATCGTCCTCCAAAACATAGATAAATTTATCTTGTTTGGAGAAATCAATATTCCATTTTGAACAAAGTAATTAACAATATCAGATTCCTAATTTATGTATTATTAAGGGAGACAAGTCTAATTTTTTCTGCAAAATTGGGGAAAATGAATAAAGTTGATCAAGAAGCCTCCAGTGAACCAGGATTTTCAACTAATATGGTAAATTCATCAGTGAATAAGAAAGAGAGGTTGGTTGCATAGATATTAGCAACAAATTTCCATATATAACCTGCAACAGAACCATAAGAGAACAAAGAGAGAAGATTAAATCCCATCATAAGGGATTTAATCTTCAACAGATACATGGATGGGCGCTACAAGCAAGCAATAAAGAGGAAGCGGAGAAAGCAACAGAAAACAGGAAAAAAAATTGAAGCGGCTGAGAGCGTTGGGGAAAACCAACCAGTTTGGTTGAGCACTCTAAAGCAAGAAATCACAAATCTAGAATAAGTTCTCAGGTTGAATTGAGTATGTTTCATAAAAATTTTGTAATTATATGGACATGTGGCATTCAACAAAAAACTTCAGATATGCCAGTCATGTGTATAATGCACCCTATAAAGTAGGAGAAAAGTTGTTATACGTTACTCCTTTATGTAACCGATCTCTATCTTTAGAACTATGGGGAAGTTGAATCATTTTGAATACCTCATGTAAATATTTTATATATATCATTCCAAGGATAAAGAAAGGATGGAGGGAAGAGGGCCTTGCCCTCGTAGCAGGAAGACTTTGTAAAATCATGGAGCTAAACTAAATATACAATGCATAAGCAATTTTTGAATTGTTTATGAAAAGATTATAATTGGTTGTGATATGAGTTTTGTTTTCTTTCATAGTGTGTATTTCTTGTGTCTTTGAAATCCCATTTACAATTTCCTCTTTTAATTTGGAGAGCTAAAAGTATGGAATTCATCCGATGATGCTCTAGAATTAGCAATTTAAATTCATGTGATTCTCTTCTTAACTAATTCAAAATTCATTTCAATATGCTCTGATGCAATTATGTGTTCTCCTTTTCCTCTTTCACCATACAAATTTCAATTTAAAACTCAGACTCATTGCCTCATTTAGCCTTTTTCCTCTATATAGTTCTAATGACTTGCCACTGCTCTATTCATTTTTTGACTCCATAGCCCAAATGTCACCCTCATTTCTTCAACGACTTTATAATACCACCCCAAAATAAACCAAATCTAGCCACTGATTCCCAAAGAAATATCAAGTGACACGAGAGAGCCCTATCTAAATTGAGTAGGCTAGTGTTTCATCTCTAAAGATGGTTGAAATAGTTACCTCTGTCGTTTTTCTATCAGTCGGATAAAATTTACAGAGTGCTAACATTTTGGCATCGTTGCCAAGGACGAAATTGAAAATTTTTCCTGGGAAAGAATGGCATGGTCGAGTTCTAAGGTCTGAGAGTAGCAGAAACTTAGGCACATATTGGTTGTATTCCTACTTTGGCGACTCCACACATCAAAAAATCAGTTTGAAGGTGATTCCACTGGTAGAAGAATCCAAAAATTTTAATTTTCAATGGTGACTCCACTCTCAATGCAGAATCCAGCTTCCAAAACATTATTGGCGACTCCACTCAAGATTCAAATGTAATTCAGAGACTCCACTGGAAGATGAGACCCTTGACAGAGGCATGAAAAATCATTATGAAAAAAAACAAATACTTAAAATTGGATTTTTTCCAAGGCATTTTATTGTTTGTTATAAGTTGTCTTTGGTCCTTTCCTTAACATGCTAGACAATTTTTTTTTTGCCTACTGCATGCAAATGATGATCATGACAATCTTGAAATTATATATCCTCCTCCTAAAGTTATATAGATATATCCTCAGTTTATCATCGATTCTGATAAAAATATCTCATCTAAGCCATGTGATAACCTTGACCAAGTTGATGAGCCCCATGAAGCCAAGACTGGTATTTCACCTCCTGTACTTGATCCAACGTCTTCCAAGACTCAACATAGATACAAACCCTTGAAGCTACCCCAAGTCCTTCATAATTTTCCTCCAAAGTACTATAAGTACCTACCTGTGTTCAATGGGGAACTTGATGCCATCTCAACTGAAAAACACATCCAAGGGTTTGAGCATTTTATAAATTTGTTTAAGATTGATCATCATGATGTTTGTCTGAGGGCCGTCTATCAATCCTTGAAAGAGGACACCAAATAGTGGTTTAAACATTTGCATCCATAGATAATTAGCTTATGGGAGGAATTGAAGAATGTTTTTTTGAAGTTTTGGGGCAAGAGGAAATCTTTGGATTTACAGCTTATAGAGTTCTATGCCTTAAAAAACAAGAGAAATGAAACTGTTTCTATATTCAGTAGAAAGTTTTCCAGTATCTATTACAATTTTCCCAAAGAAATTCAACCCACTGAAGTTGTTGCCATGCTCCATTATGCAATTACTCTTCATCCAGATTTGTCTTTCCCCCTGATGGAAAGAAGACCTAATTCCTTACATCAAATGTTCAATGATGCCCAAAAGATTCAACATAATATCCAAGCATGTGAATGTAGCCAAAATGAGGGGTTTGATATTCAAGAAAATGAGAGCGAATATGAACAAGAAAATATTGATTGGAATCTTGAACATTGAGTCGATAATATCATAACTTCTCTTGAAGTTTTCAATCCTCATGATTTTGAAAAATATTATATTCCACTTGTTGAAAAAGGAGGTGTTAGTTTAAGTCCTAATCCATTTCAGGATAAGCAGAGGACTGATTGTTTTATGTATTCATTTATAGACAATCAAAAAGATGAAGCTGCAAGTCGGCCTGTTGAAAAGCAGGTTGATGTTCCAAGTTTTTTCTTATTAGATGATATTGCAGATGTTGTTGATTTACCTATATATGATAAATATGATGATGATTGTGATGTTGAATTCCTGGAACAATTAGTTATACGTTCTCTATCAGAAAACGTTCATTTTCAGCAGTGTAATGAGAGAAATCAGCCTACATATCACAGTTACAAAGAAGAAAGTATGGAATCGACTGAAGGGAATTCTTTGCCTTTATGTTTTTCTGCATTTAAATTGTTGAAAGAAAATTCTAAGATCATCATTGAAGCAAATGAATGTGTGTTGATGCCAAATCACACTAATTCACTGGAACAAATTGACAATATATTGCAGCAATCTTCTCATGTGTTTGATGACCCTGTTACTTGTTATGTAGAAAATCTTGTCAGTTTAAAATTGCAGCCATTGGTCGAAGGTAAATCTGAAAATGAGTATGTTCAACAATCCAAAGAAATTGAAAAAAGTTCCTATGAAAACAGTGAAGAAAATGAAGGAGGTTTTGAATTAGCTGAAAGAACCTTGCCATTATGTTTTGCTTCTTTCAAATTGTTGAAGAAAAATGTTTATAATGTTTCAAATCAGAACTCCTCCGGGCATGATATTAAATATAAAGAAAGCAGTGGACTTGCAAATAAAAACCATCTTCCATTATGTTTTTCTTCCTTTGAATTGTTGAAAGAAAATCATGAAGTAGCAGAGGAAGTAGGGAAGTCTAACTGCAATCAAAGTGACAATGTTTCACACAAACAAATTATTATCAGTAAGGAATATCAACAACCTTAACATACATTTGATGATCAAATGGTTGACTGCATGGGGGGTTATTTCAGTTCATCATTGCAGAGTGCGCTCAGCCACTAGCTTGAAAATGAAAATGAAGTTGATCAAGAAATTGTTGTTAGAGGTCATTCCCCTTAAACTAATTCCCAGCAAGACAAAGTGTTTCAAAGTTGTCTCTCTTCCCCTGAGAATGACGTAGTGGATCAATTTCTAAGTGACCTAAGCAGAGATGAAGTTTCTGAAAATACATCCATGGAAATTTTGAATTGTGAAATAATTTATGATGATAGATTTCCACACTCGCTAGAAGACACGAAGCAGGAATTTACTTCCACTCATTCATTAGAAACTCAGAGTGAAAATACTCGAGCAAATTCCCAGAAGGTTGGTGAAACCACATCAATATTATTTAATGAACAGGAAGTTTGTTTTTCTAACTTATCTCCTGAAAAGGAAACATTATTTCATGTGTTTCATGATCCCATGGCACGTTATATGGAGAATTTTTATAATCAGAATCTACAGATGATAGTGGGTTGCAAACTTAAGGATAAAGGGAGTGACGAATCGATGTCTGTATCAAATATGGGTCGCTTTACACCGGATGATGTTCTTCAGCCATGGTTGTCTTATGTTTCAAGAAACTATTACTTCCGGACCTCTAGGCAAACCTATTAGTTTCTCAGTGGCGATCAACAAGTTAAATCACATAAAAACAAGAATGCAATGGAAGGGGTGAAACATGATAGTTGTTTTTTGCATGTTTTAGAATATCCATCTGTAGTTTTTTTGGAGGAAGTAAACAATCCAAATGTTTTTTAATTTTTGAGATTCAGATTTATCGATGAAATTTTGAATCAATTATTAGCAAAAAATCTTTGGAACAAGCAAGTGCAAAGAAAACAAATAGTGGATAAAATGCTGTCATGGCTGCATTGGCATTATGATTTTACTTGATTGGTAGTTTGTTTCAGCAGTTAAGGTAGGTAGGAGTGTGTGAATAAACTTGTTGGTCAATCATTTTTCAATTTGGATTTCCAGTAGTATGTACAGCTAGATTTTAGTGGTGTATTCGATGTTCAGTATCTGGTTAAGAATAGTGTACAAAGTTTGGTTTCCAGCAGATGTTGGTGACAGGTTGGAGCAGGGTACACACACATGTTTTGGGAACATCCCAATGGATAAGGCACCAGGTCTACAGTTATTTGCTACCTCACAGGGAGGATATTATCCCCAGTTGGAGCCTATGTTATCACCATAACAATTTTCAGATAGGATCCAAGTCTCATAAATTTAGTGAAGAGATACATCGCTATGGAAGCATGATAGTTTGGAGGATAAGGTCACATATCGCATCATACGGACAAATATAGCAGATACGTGGGGGTGATGGGACTCGACCAACCACAGATCTCAAATGCCACAGATCAACGATCAGTAATCATATCGGGCAATAAAATAGCACGAGATTTAATTGTTCGAGGGCAGGCTGAGGAGAATACCATGGTTTAATTTTGTGGATGTGTGGCACCCTCATAAGCACATCGGGGAGAAAAGTGGTCTACTCAAAACCGTTCTTTACAACCCCCGATATCAAAAGTTGTTGAGACCCGGCGGACCATAGATCTTGGAGCGACCTAGATCGACGGCCAAGACACATATCAGGCATTGAAGTGTCGTGGAGGATAATTTTTCGAAGGCGGTCCAAGGAAAATACCATGGTTTCACCTCGAGGACACGTGAAGCCATAAAATTCATATTGAGGGGAAAAGCGTGTAGACTTGAAACCACCGAAGTTCACCCCAATGTCAAGTGTTAAAAAATCATTTGATATACATCACTTCCAAAGATCGTGTATGGAAAGGGAAGAGTTAATGGCTTATCCAGTCACATTAGTACCATTGCTCGAGTACTTTACGTCATGCAACATCGGGTAAGCACCGCTAGAGATGATCAGAAGGCTCATCATTCGAAACTGACAACCGAGTGTGATAGGTCGTAGTTTGGACAAGTACTTTCATTAGTAATCTATGATTAAGCACTCGATGACAATCGTCCTCCAAAACATAGATAAATCTATCCTGTTTGGAGCAATCAATAGTCCATTTTGAACAAAGTAATTAACAAGATCAGCTTCCTAATTTTTGTATGATTAAGGGAGACAAGTCTAAGTTTTTCTACAAAATTGGGAAAAATGGATAAAGATGATCAAGAAACCCCCAGTGAACCAATATTTTCAACTAATATGGTGAATTCATCAGTGAATAAGAAAGAGAGGTTGGTTGCACAGATATTAGCAACAACATTCCATACAGATCCTACAACAGAACCAGAAGCAGACAAAGAGATCATATTAAATCCCATCATAAGGGATTTTATCATCAATGGATACGTGGATGGGCGCTACATGCGAGCAGTAAAGAGGAAGCGGAGCAAGCGACAAAAAACATGAAGCAGAGTTGAAGCGGTTGAGAACGTTGGGGAAACCAACCAGTTTGGTTGAGCACTCTAAAGGAATAAATCACAAATCTAGAATAAGTTCTCAGGTTGAATTGAGTACATTTCAAAAAAAAATTGTAATTATATGGACATGTGGCATTCAACGAAAAACCTCGAATATGTCAGTCATGTTTATAACGCTCCCTTTAAAGTAGGAGAAAAGTTGTTATACATTACTCCTTTTTGTAACCGATCTCTATCTTTAGAACTATGGGGAAGTTGAATCATTTTGAATCCCGCATGTAAATCTTATATATATATATATCTTTCCAAGGATAAATAAAGGATGGAGGGAAGAGGGGCTTGCCCTCGTAGTAGGAAGACTTTTTAAATCATGGAGCTAAACTGAATATACAATGCAGAAGCAATTTTTGAACTGTTTATGAAAATTTTCTAATTGGTATTATATGAGTTATGTTTTCTTTCATAGTGTGTATTTCTTGTGTCTTTGAAATCCCATTTACAATTTACTCTTTTAAATTGGAGAGTTAAAAGTATGGAATTTGTTTGATGATGCTCTAGACTTAGCAATTTAAATTCATATGATTCTCTTCTTAACTAATTCAGGATTCATTTCAATATGCTCTGATGCAATTATATGTTCTCCTTTTCCTCTTTCAACATACAAATTTCAATTTAAAACTCGGACTCATTGCCTCATTTAGAATTTTTCCTCTAGATAGTTCTAATGACTTGCCACTACTCTATTCATTTTTTGACTCCATAGCCCAAATGCCACCCTCATTTCTTCAGCAACTTTATATACCACCCCAAAATAAACCAAATCTAGCCACTGATTCCCAAAGAAATATCAAGTGACACGAGAGAGCCCTCTCTGAGTTGAGCAGGCTAGTGCTTCATATCTAAAGCTGGTTGAAATAGTTACTTTTGTCGTTTGTCTATCAGTCGGATGAAATATTGCATTACACTTTAGTTCGAAAATAAAACTAGACTTGAGACTGGTATACTTTAGTTCGAAAATAAAACTAGACTTGAGACTTCAGTTACAACTCAACGTTACACTTTAGTTCGAAAATAGAACTAGACTTAAGACTGGTTGATTCTCCAAATCTCCCTGGCTAGCCTCAAGGTGGCCCATATGGCCTCTCATTGGAGAATGAATGTCAATGCTGCCAAATTTAACACTCCCTCTCATCGAGGGAGTCATTCTCAGCCACACCAAGCTTACCTCTCAGTTGCACAAATTGTCTCGAGGTCAGAGGTTTGGTCAGGGTATCAACTACCTGCTCGCTCGTGGCTATGTACTGTAACTTTACAGATTTTCTCTGGACCAAGTCTCAGATGTAGTGGTACCTCATGTCAATATGTTTTGACCTACCGTGAAATACCGATTTCTCTGTCAATTTTATGCAAATTTGATTATCACAGTGAACCACCGTTGTCTCGAGCTTCTCACCAAACAACCTAGAAACCAATTTTATGATCCATACTGCTTCCTTTCTAGCATCACTTGTTGCAATGTACTCAACCTCTGTTGTACTCTGTGCAATGGATCCTTGCTTCTGTCTTTACCAAGAGATCATAGCAGATCCTAAACTAAAGCAGTATTCGGAAGCACTCTTCTGATCCATTGGGCTTCCTGCCCAGTTAGCATCTACATACCCATGCAAAAATAAACCACCACGGGATGTATATCTCAGACCATAAGTAATCGTCCCTCTGAGATATCTCAAGACGTGTTTTTCTACCACCCAATGTCTTTGTCTCAGTTCAATCATTAACTAACTCATTGCAATCACTTCATAGAATATATTTGGCCTAGTGTGGATCATTTACATCAATGATCCAATCAGCTGCCTATACATAGTGGGATCCACCAAATCTGAACCTGTATCAAAATCATGCATCTTCCTCAAGTTGGTAACCATCGGAGTAGATATGGATTTTCAATCCATCATACCAAACCTCTTTAGTACATCCACTGTGTATTTTCCTTGTGCCAGAAATATCTCAACATGTCTTTGCCACACTTCCAATCCTAGGAATTAATGCACCAAGCCTAAGTCTTTCATCTCTAATTATGAGGTTAGCTCCCTCTTACACCAAGATATTATCCCTTCATATCATGTTATAAAGAGATCATCAACATATAGTATTAGTACAATAGGTTGGTTACCTCATACCTTGAAGTACAAATTTGCATCAGCATCACTTTCTGAAAACCCAGGCTTTTAAGAAAGACATCCATCATGTCATACATGAGTGCCTTTATTATGTAGTACAAAACCATCTGGTTGTTCCACAAATACCTCATGTTCAATCTTTCCATTCAATAATGTTGTTTTTACATCCATCTGATGTAGCTTCCAACCAAGAACGAGAGCTAAAGCAATAATAGTTTGAATAGAGGTATACCTAGATACAGGAGCAAAAGTCTCTTCGTAGTCTATTCCTTCTTTCTGAGTGAAGCCTCTGGCTACAAATATTTCTTTGAACTTTTCCACACTTCCATCAGCTGCATGTTTGATCTTATAAATCCATTTGGAAGAAACCATTGATTTTTCTTTTGGCCTCGGCACAATGTCCCAAACATTGTTCTTTATAATCGACCTGTATTCCTCAAGCATGGCATTCTTCCATACTTGTAATTTATCTACTTCTTCAAATGAAGAAAGTTCAGCATCACTAATGCTTCTCATCAGTGCAACATAGCCTCCAAACCTATGAGGCCTCTTCCTTTCCCTGTAAGTTCCTTTGGGAGCAGTTATCCTTTCTGCTTCGTGCACTATTTCTTTAAGCCACCCTGGCTTCCTTTTGGCTGGAGGTTCTTCAAGAGTTCTTTCTAACACTTCAGTAGGTTCTAGGGGCTCATTACTTGGCCCTTCACGAGGTTCCTCCCTCTAATCATCTAACTTTTCATTTTCAAAAGAGGGTGAAGCTGGATGAACTACTTTTGATTCCTATTGAAGCTCTCTAGATTTATTAAATGTGGCTTCCTCATGGAAAGTCACATCATTTCTTACCTCTATTTGCCTCTGACCTGGTACATAAATCTTGTAATCCTTGGAGTTCTCATTGTACCCCAAAAAAACCCCTTTCTTGCCTGAGGGTTCCATCTTTGTCCTCTTTTCCTTAGGGACATGAATATACACAGTACACCCAAATATCCTTAGATGCCCTACTTCAAGTTTGATCCCTGAGAAGACCTCTTCAAGAGTATTGTCCTTCAATATAGCATATGGAAACTTGTTCTGAATATACACAGCAGTGGAGGTATCTTCTTCCCATAAAGAATTTGGCAGATCCTGGTCAAACATCATTGCTTTCGCTACCTCACAAATAGTATTGTTTTTCCTCTTAGCAACACCATTTTTCTGAGGGTTATATGGCACAGTCAATTGTCTCTTGATTCATGCTGACTTGCAGAAATCCTCACACTGAAGAGATTCAAACTCTCCTCCATTGTCTGTTCTAAGGATTCTGATGTGTTTCCCTGACTGCTTTTCAATAAAGGCTTATACTCTTTGAATTTATCAAATGTGTCACTTTTAGCTTTAAGAAAATATATCCAACATTTTCTTGAGTAATCATCAATAAAAATGACATAATACAAACAACCACTGAGTGAGGGAGATGACATGGGACCACATACATTAGAATGAACCAGATCTAGGATGCCCTGAGCTCTGTTGTCACTACTAGGAAATGCTTTCTTTATATTTTTACCTAGCATGCATCCCTTACAAATTTCATTTTCACTAAGATAAATAGAGGTCATGCCACATACCATGTTCTATAGATCTGGAAGAGTTTTGTAATGAATATGTCCAAGTCTTATGTGCCACAAATCGTTGGAGCTAGTCGCATCAAGATCCAATGCCTGAACTGATTGTCCTGACACGGCGTGTAATCCTCCACTGCGAGTTCTAATGGGTTATGTTGTACTTAAGTGGCTATCTTTAGCCCATAGTAGTGTCTTTCTGTCCTTGAAGATCACCCAATATCCCTCGTCCTCAAGGGTTGCAACTAATAGTAGATTCTTCTTGAGCCTTGGAACATATAATACTTCATCAACATGAAGTCTAGCCATATATTCCAATCTGAAGGAGATAGAGCCTACTCCCTCTATATTGTAACATTTTTCATCCCCAAGCTCAACTTTCTCTGCAAAATATTTTGTCTCTAAATCTAAGAGGATTTCCTTGTACCCTGTCATGTGCTTTGATGCACCACTGTCTACTAACCAAGTTTTCGGACCCATGAAAACTAAAATGGATAAGACAGAGACCAAGTGATATTATTTTCTATTTTCTTTCTCATTAGAATTACTTTTCTTATTTCTTTTGGATTCATCATCCTCAAAAGTTGAGGCATGATGTTTCCCTTTCCTTGGACATTTCTTTCTAAACAAACAATCTTTAGCCAAATGACCCAACTTATTACAACTAAAGCATTTAATCTTAGATGTATCAATATTCTTTCCTTTGAATGTACCTTTGGTGTTTGGATTCCTCTGAGATCCTTTCTGGAAAGTGTCTTCTTCTTTCCCTTGAATCTTGATGATAAAGCTGAGTGCTCTTCTTTCGTTGGCTCGCTCCTAGTATCTGTGCGACTCTCCTCCTAGAGGCAATCATGCCATAACCTCTCAAACATGGGTTGAATCTCTCTACCACTTACACTAGATAAGAAGGTCTCCCATGAAGAAGGAAGACCGTCAAAAATGTCCTACACTAAATCATCATCGTCCACTGTCACCCCTGTGACCAAAAGATGATCCTTGATCTGGGCTATCCTGGAACAGAAAGATGCCATTGATTCACCTTTCTCCATATTCAAATACTTAATCTTGTGCTTAAGTTTCCTCTTCTGACTTGGAACTTGTTTCTCATACAGATTCACCAAGTTATCCATAGAGTCCTTGGCAGTCATTAACAAAGTCATTGCAGAAATTATATTGTCTTTGACTGAGTCAAAGATGATTTGCTTGGCCTTTGCTTGAATCTTCCTGAAGGTTTCTCTTCCTGTATTATTCGTGAGTTCATCCACCACTGTGGTCACATACTGCTCAAGATCATGCTCTTGCAAGATATTTGTTATCTGGAGCTTCCACACATTGAAGTTGGCATCTCCTTCGAGCCTATCCTCGGCCCTGACTGAAATGGAGGATTCCATGGACTTCACATTGGAAACTTAATCAAGCTAGCTTGGATCTGTGTGTACATGTTGCTGCACTTCAACACTTTTAACACACCCTAAGCTCTAATACATTGATATGTTGTTGGTATACATCTCTGATATGAATATGAATCCTCTATTGTTGATATACAACATTGATGTGCTTCTTTGGTATGTTGCATCTTTATCACTGATATGCTCCTCTATTGCTTCACCCTTAACCTGCATATCAGATTGTATTGAAGAGAGGGGTCGACTTCTACTTATATAGGCTAAAGAGGAGAAGAGTAGAGGCTCGAAATAGTATCTTGTTTGCATGCTTTAATCATAACTCAGCTTCATACATTAGTTCGAACTTAGAACTAGACTTGAGACTGGTATAATCTAGTTCGAAAATAGAAATAGACTTGAGACTTCAGTTACAACTCAAAATTACACTTTAGTTTGAAAATAGAACTAGACTTGAGACTGGTATACTTTAGTTTGGAAATAGAACTAGACTTGAGACTTCAGTTACAACTCAACATTACACTTTAGTTCGAAAATAGAACTAGACTTAAGACTCTAGTTGCAACTTAGTATTACACTTTAGTTCTAAAATAAAACTAGAATTGAGACTTCAATTACAACTCAGCATTACACTTTAGTTCTAAAATAGAACTAGACTTAAGACTTCAGTTACAACTCCGCATTACACTTTAGTTCTAAAATAGAACTAGACTTGAGACTTCAGTTATAACTCAGCATTACACTTTAGTTCTAAAATAGAACTAGAATTGAGACTTCATTTACAACTCTACAATTTACAGGGCAATTTGAAATTGTCTTCATGGTGGATAATCTTGCACGTGCCAACGCACTAGATCAATACATTTGTATCATTTACAATATTAGGAATATCGTTTGTTTCTAGCTCATAGGAATTTTATATTCATCCTAACTTTTTCTAGATGCCTTGACTTTTGCTCATGGCTCACAAGGCTTGACTAGGCTCACAGAGATTGTATGTTCCCCCTGACTTTTGTACTAGTATGTCTATGCTCGTAGAGGTTGTACGTTCCCCCTGAATTTTACACTAGACTGACTATGCTCACAGAGATTGTATGTTCCCCCTGACTTTTTCATTAGACTCACATAGCATCTCTTCCGTCCTGACTTTTGGTTTGACTCACAGAGGTTGTATGTTACCCCTGGCTTTTGTCAATACCTCACAAGACTGGTTGATTCTCCAAATATCTCTAGCTAGCCTTAGGGTGGCCCATATGGCCTCTCATTGGAGAATGACTGTCGATGCTTCCAAATTTAACAAAGGGGGGTTTGATGCACATGTTTGGGTATTTTAATTATTGGATGTGATTTACATGTTATGAACCCTGTGACTAATGAACCCCTAGAGGGCTTACTTTTTGTTGTTACAGGACTTTGCCCAGTTGACAAGTACACGTGGGGGAATGATTAGCTCAGACCTCCAGGGGTTGAAATCCCATAGATGGATGTTGTAACCCCATCCAGGGGCAAGAATACATCAGAGACTTGCACCAGGAAGGAAGAAGGGTGTTTCCCTTGGAGACACTCTGGAAGACCTAGACCAAGGGGGATCTTTCTCTTCCACCTGTACGTTGACCTTTGAGAGCCCATGATATCACCATTATGACCCTGGATGTCATCCAGAGATAGGGTTTGCATATTGAGGGAAGTTGTGAGCTTGTTAACACATGTGGGCATCATCCAGGGCCTTTGGAAGCCAAACGTTCTGCATCTGGAGCCCAACGTTCCACTTTAGGGGATCAACATCACCCTAGAAGGGAATGATGTCACCCTTGGAGATGATTTCAAGGTTTAATTACTTTATTTATGTAAAAAACGGGATTTTGATGTAATTTGGCCAGGTTGGCCTTTATTTGACCTAAAAAATAATTAAGGTCATTAGTATTGTATAAATAGAGAGAAATTACTCTCATTTTTCATCATAACTCATAACACACTAAGTGTGGTCTGAAATTTGTGCCCTATTTGAGAGTTATTGGCTGAAATAAGGAGGACCACTTGTCTTGGAGGCTAAAATTTACAACTTTGATCATTTCTTGGTGAAGTTACTTGGAAATATAGGGTTTTATTGCTTGATTATTCTTGGTGAAGTAAGTAAATCTGCAATTCTTCATTTCATTTTGAATGGTTATGGTATATTTTCTTATTCATTTTAAATATTATGAAAGTACTTTCTTGACAAACCCTAGGAGTAAAGAACTTAAGTTACTACTTCTTTGCTCTTCATTTGCTAGACTTTACTAAGGTGATTTGACTTAGATAAAATTCTAAAGCCCTAAATAATAGCACTTTATAATCTATTGTCTAGTCATTGTTGTTCTTAATACCTTTCAAAAGTTTAAGGAAGGAAGATTCCCTAGGGCCTAAAATTGCTTACTCTCTAGTGAATTTTCATTTAGGGTTTGGATGTTTTAGGCCTTGAAGTGCCAACACCTCCTCCATCCACCTCTTCTCCTTAGACAATTATAATCATTATTGTTGCTACCTCCAAGTGAAAACCGTCACCTATTGACTCCATTGCCCAATAAAGGCACTAGTCTACTCACTCTAGTGAATGATTGATCAAACAAACACTCAAACCTTCTTCCTTAAAGCTTTTGCTAACTTCTACTAACCCTAAACTAGACTAATTCATTAGCTAACTTGTTGGTGTTTCAAAGTATTAGGAAAACCATACTAATTCATACTAATTTTCCGCATACACCTGCATAACTTGCATTTAACTCATTCATAAATTTCTAGTGACAATTTCCAAACAATCTACTAGATGAATGCTAAGTTTATATGATGTTTCATTGCAATTTTGAGCACTAGAATTTGTTGTTGTTACAAAATATTGCTACATCCATCTAAATGCAACAATTTATCTGCATAATTGACATTTAAGGCTAGCTAGACATTGCCAAAATTGCTTGTGACAATTGATTATCATTCTACCTAGTTAAAGCTATATTTTATTGTCTTTTTCAAGCAATTTCAAGGAATATTTTTTGCAGCTGTTACAAAATACTTATTGTTGTTGTAAATTATTATATTGCTACAATTTTTATATCAGCTAGCTTGTTTTTCAAAGGTTCATGGTCTTATGAAGTACTAACATCATTTTATACTTGAAAAGATGCCATATTTTCTTTGTTGTCTTGTTCTGGGCAGGTACACTCAATTTTATTGTGACCAGTGAGAGGGGGATTTTATTGCATCATTGCCTTAGTTTTATCAACCCTTTAGGTCACTGAGGACATCTCCCTTGGGGTAATATTGATATACTCCTAAATAGAAAGGGGTTTCCTATTAAGGTGATAGTGATAGGTCACCTCTTGTTACGCCAATATTTCATTTACTTGTCTTGGGATTTGTGCAAGTATAGATTATGCGATAACATTTTGACATCCTTGTCGGGGAACACTGAGTCAATATTCCTCAATGAAACTTTATTCGGTAACAATTCCCCTCAAATCATTTTTTACGAAGCTTACATGGCGAATCCACTAAGTGTGATCCCCTCATCCCTTTGATAATCTCAAGAAGATTATCTGGAGACTCCACTTATTTCAGGGAGGTATACCAATCCTCACAGGTATTACAGAAGAAATCCTCTCTAAGACTCTCCTATAGAAAAATTATTGTTTGGAGGAAATCTTCCCTTAAACATAATGTCTAACGCTCAGACTCAGACCCTTAATCCAAATCAATCTAATAACCAGAAACAATGGTCATCCAAGCTTTTTAAACCATTATACATGACAAACATTCCAAGATACCCTAGGCAAATGCCCTCTAGGTATGATACGTGGTTTCCTAAGGTCACTAGCAATGATGTAGTCAGCGTTGAGGATCATATGAGCAATTTATGGGCCTTCTTTCAGCTTCATCCTATCAATGATGATGTTGAATATTTAGCAATGAAATTGTTCTCTGCTACCCTCTATGATGGCGTTAGAAGATGGTATAAAGGTCTCCCTGATGCTAGTATCAAATCTATGGATAAATTGGAGGAAGTGTTCCTCAAAATATGGAGTGTCAAGGAAGACCCTAACATGCTGCTAATAAGGCTCAAAAACATCACAAAGGCTGAGAATGAAACTGTTAGGGAATTTCATGATAAATTTGAAAGGCTAATACAACAGATCCCAACAAGCCATCACCCTTCAAACAATTTCCTTCTCTTTCTTTACACCAAATCCTTACAAGAAAATAGGCTTCCTCCTTAGAGACAAAGCTCCTAGGAAAGACCAAGAAGCCCATGGCATGGCTACTAAAATTGAAGACAACCTATCATCATCCAAAGTAGAACCTTTCTCCTCCCCAAGAGTCAAAGGGATGTTAAACCCAAAGTAGTCCACAATGTTCAGTCTACTTCAGATATTGGCGCTAGCTTGGCAAAGCTGCAATTGACTATAGATGGCATGGTAGAAACCCAAGAATTAAAGATGAATAGGATTGTCAACCTATAGAGAGCCCAACAGCAAGATCCTATACCTCCTTAAAAGGGGAAATTCCAAAGGGGTACTCAAGGTTTCAAACCAAAGAATGGTTAGGAAGTCCCTAATACTTTATCCCCCACAAACGTGGTAGAGGAGAACCCATGGTGCTTACAATGCAGAGAATTGCATTGGGAGCATGAATTCCCTCTAAACAATGGTGAACATGACCAAGTGAATATTATCGATCATACTATTGAGGGGTCGCAATGTTGCCTTAATATCACACTTGAAGAACATGAAGAAGGCATAAAGGAAGCAGCTAGGAAGGCTAGGATGGAGGTGATCAATAACCTTGATCAAAAGTCAAGAGAAGACTTGAAAAAACAAGAATTTCAAGTGTACACCAGAAAAAAAAAAAAAAAAACGTATGAATCAACCTCTTTCTACTGGAACTACAACTTCACAGCCAAAACCTCTACCTATGAACATACTTCTTCCTAAAACTTCTCCTAAGGCTAACAAGATTGACTTGAAATTTCACTTGGAAGGTGCATTGGCCAAAATGCATGTGACCATTCCATTGAGGGAAGTTATAAAAGTTCCATCTATGAAAGAAAGGTTTGAAAAAAAACTCAACGTATAATATGAGCCAATAGACCCTCCTATTTTCTTACAAGCAGACCATTTTAGGGTTCAATATGATGAACACCCACCCTTATTCATGACATTACTAGTGAATAACAAATGTCTTAACAACTATATGCTTGACTCAGGAGCAAGTGCTAACATGATGTCTTTGAAAGTCATGGAGAAACTAGGCCTAAAGGCTACATGGCCTTATAGGAATGTGTGCAATTTTGAATCCAGGGCCATACCCACTCATGGGGTAGTCGAGAATGTTGAAGTATGCCTTGGAAAATATCCTGAGAGAGTGATCCATATGGATATTATGGTGGTGGACGTCCCTGATGTGTTGGGGATGCTTTTGTCTAGGAAGTTTGTTGCAATGTTGGGAGGTACATTAGAGATGGATCTATCTTATATCAATGTGCCTATGAAAAATGGGACAATAGAATGCCTTCCAAATATGCCAATGGCCAAGGCCCGTGTACAATAAATTGACAATGATACTAAAATCAGTGAGACACATGAGCCAATTAAGGAAAACCTTCCTATATTTTCTCCAGAGGATTTTCCTTTCACTTCAGAGGAAGATTTCGATGAGATACAATGGCCAAAGAAAGAAGCTTATCAACAACTTTTAGATAAACATAAGGACAAAGAAGTTGGAACTGTCAAATTACTAAATAAAGCGGATGATGACATATTGATTAAACCAAGCCAACAATAAGTCCTTACAGTCGAATCCCACCCTCCTCCATCAAGACAATATACTAGGGTTATACATGAAACAACCAAGTATGAAGCAAAAGAGTATCAAGAGAGAGATATGGTCAGGATGTGGAACAAAAATAAAGGAGAGCCTACTAATGTTAAAGGGAATACACAATTTTGGCTTGGCCCTTTCAGAATCAGAATGAAGTCAATCAACGATGCCTACTATTTATCCATGTTGGAAGGAATTAAACATTGATTGCCAGATAGTGGACGCCTCCTTAAACCCCATCATGCAGAAAAGACTTGACTTAACAGGTAAGTACAGGTAAGATATATTAGCTAGGGATTTGCATCCATTATATATACCATCTGCATATCATGCTAGTATAGGTGTAGTTTCATTTTCATGTTGTATTTCTCCATTATGTATATATGCATGTTTATGATTATATTCTAGATTATATATTCTCTTTATTTTATTATATCATATATGAACAAGGGGTGATATCACCACACTAAGGATTACTGATGCATTTTGTTGAGATCTAAGAAGGAATAGGTCATACTAGAGATGATGAGGTTCCCATGCACTCTACGGTGAGCACGTGTCCCCGATTTGGAGACATATGTTATCTCCTACCCTAGGGATAACTAAGGAGATCATGTCTCAAGGCCCACAGGTCCTAGACATGGAGTGTTGAGAGCCAGATGACTTGAGAATGGCCCCGGAGGGCCCTTCTTTTCTTCAGTGCATCTCATTTATCAGCAATAGCAGTATCCATCTCACTAGTCTCATCCTGAAGTAGTAGTAAGTCTTGCTCCATGAGGTAATGATTCCCGGTATCATGGTATGTGTCACTCTAATTATTGAAGCACTTGAGTATGTTGCATTGAATTCTCCTTCATTTCATAATGTTTGCTCGGAAATTATGCTCTTTAACCTGTTCATGCCTCGAAGGGTGACATCATACCCTAGTAAGTTAATCTCCCTTTAGGATGGGTTGCCACTGGGTGGGTCTATGAAATGTCATTGCACATTCCCTCCTTACTTACCACTTTCCATCTTTATTCCTCTCTTTTCCCCCTTACCTTTGTTCGGGCATTGGGATTTTCCACACTAGGAATGGATGTACCTTTCCTTGTGGGAAGAAGGGGCTAAAGGCCCAAAGGGTAAAAGTAGTTGGCAAGAGTTCAAAGCCAAAAGTGAAACCTTTGATATGCTTCGCCCAGGGATTCTCGAGAAAGCAGTAAAAATATTCTCAGTAAGAAAAGGAAACCCATAAGATAAATAAACACTCAAGGTATTAATTGGTGGATGGGTGGTCTCATCATGAGATGACCTATTATGACGATGGGAATGTAGCAGTATGACACTACCATCTATCTGGTCACCAAACCAAGGTAGTGGCTCTTGGCAGCATAGCCAAGAGAATGGGGGTCTCATCACAAGACAACTTTCTCATCTATGTGAAATATTTGTGGATAACATTATCACCTCTAGTCACCAAGCCAGGACAATTTCCCTCAACTCTCCCCTTGAAGCATAAAATAAAAATATCAAAAGAAATGAAGCTAAGAATAAAAGGCAGTGAATGGGCTAGGAAACAATGGCATCTATGAAAAGGTGCATCTCACCCTCTACAAAATCACTCACAAGTAAGATCTACATTTCCATGTTATCACTGCACCCCATGCCCAAACACTTACCCCATTCCACCTCACACACTTACATGACCTAGATTTGTTCTCACCTGGGAAACACCCCAAACTTAAGGAGGATTATCCCAATAGGACACCCTGAGACCTTCTCCAAACATGACTTGTTAGATTGCATAATGTCTTTGAGCATTTGTCTAGTTAAAGGGGGGTTTAATGCATATTTTTGGGTAATTTAATTATTGGATGTGATTTCATGTTATGATCCATGTGACTTATGAACCCCTAGAGGGTGTACTTGTTGTTGTAGTAGTACTTTTCCCGATGGACAGGTACACGTGGGGGAATGATTAGCTCGAACTTCTATGGGGTTGAAAGCCTACATATGGATGTTGTAACCCCAACCAGAGGCAAGAAGACATAAGAGACTTGCAATAGGAATAAACAAGGGTGTTTCCCTTGGAGACACTCTGGCAGACCTAGACCCAGGGGGATCTTTCTCTTCCACCTGGACGTTGACCTTTGAGAGCCCATGATGTCACCATTATGACCCTGGACGGCATCTAGAGTTAGGGTTTTCATATTGAGGGCATTTGTGAGATGGTTGGCACGTGTGGGCATCATCCAGCACCTTTAGAGGCCAAACGTTCTGCATCTGGAGCCAAACGTTCCACTTTAGTGGCTCAACATCTCCCTAGAAGGGCATGACGTCACCCTTGGAGATGATTTCAGGGGTTAATTACTTTATTTATGTAAAAAACAAAATTTTGATGTAATTTGGCCAGGTCGACCTTTATTTGACCTAAAAAATAATTAAGGTCGTTAGTATTGTATAAATAGAGAGAAAGTACTCTCATTTTTCATAATAACTCATCACACACTAAGTGTGGTCTGGAATTTGCGCCCTATTTGAGAGTTATTGGATGAAATAGAGAGGCGCACTTGTCTTGGAGGCTAAAATTTGCAACTTGGATCATTTATTGGTGAAGTTACTTGGAAATATAGGGTTTTATTGCTTGATTATTCTTTGTGAAGTAAGTAAATATGAAATTCTTCATTTCATTTCAAATGGTTATGGTATATTTTCTTATTCATGTTAAATATTATGAAAGTACTTGTTTGGCAAACCCTAGGAGTAAAGGACTTAAGTTACTACTTCTTTACTCTTAATTTGCTATACTTTACTAAGGTGGTTTGACTTAGATAAAATTCTAAAGCCCTAAGTACAATCACTTTAGAAGCTATTGTCTAGTCATTGTTTCTCTTAATAACTTTCAAAAGTTGAAGGAAGATTCACTAGGGCCTAAAATTGCTTACTCTCTAGTCATTTTTCCTTTAAGGTTTGGATGTTTGAGGCCTTGAAGTGCCAACACCTCCTCCATCAACCTCTTCTCCTTGGACAAATATAATCATTATTGTTGCTACCTCCAAGTGAAAACCACCACCTATTGACTTCATTACCCAATAAAAGCACTAGTCTACTCACTCTAGTGAATGATTGATCAAACAAACACTCAAACCTTCTTCCTTGAAGATTTTTCTAACTTCAACTAACCCTAAACTAGAATAATTCATTAGCTAACTTGTTGTTGTTGCAAAGTATTCCTACAGCCATACTAATTCATACTAATTTTTTGCATACACCTACATAACTTGAATTTAACTCATTCAGAAATTGCGTGTGACAATTGTCAAACGATATACTAGATAAATGCTAAGTTTATATGATGTTTCATTGCAATTCTAAGCATTAGAATTTGTTGTTGTTACAAAATATTGCTACATCTATCTAACTACAGCAAATTCTCTGCATAATTGACATTTAAGGCTAGCCAGACATTGCCAAAATTGCTTGTAACAATTGATTATCATTATGCCTAGTTAAAGCTACATTTTCTTGTCTTTTTCAAGAAATTTCAAGGCATATTTTTTGCAATTGTTACAAAATACTTATTGTTGTTGTAAATTATTATATTGTTGCAATTTATATCAGCTAGCTTTTTTTTCAAAGGTTCATGGTCTTATGAAGTACTAACATCATTTTGTACTTGAAAAGATGCCATATTTTCTATGTTGTTTTGTTTTGGGTAGGTACACTCCATTTTTACTATTGCTTCATCCCTTAAAGACCTAAAGAACCTTTTGACTTGAGTGACCAGTGAGAGGGGGATTTTCTTGCATCCTTGCCTTAGTTGTATCATCCCTTTAGGTCATTGGGAACGTTGTTGAAATAATGTAACTGCAAAGTGTATTCTTATTATTATTTGATATATTATTCATTGGATCAATCCCCATTTTGGATTGATCATGTCGGCTATTGTAAAAGGACCAAATCCCCTTTTGTGGATTGGTTATAATGTAATTGTAAAAGGAAAAAGAAGAATTCATCCCTAGAATATATTAAAGAGGCCCCGAAATATAATAAAGGTGGTTATAACCACCCAGTTTGAGAAGTCGGCCCTGCCAGTGAAGAGACACTTCACACATGCCAAATTTGTATAAATAAGGAGGCTAGCGCCTCACTTAGACACATGCCTCACTTGCTCATTGAGAGACAAGTTTCAGAATTACAGTTGGAGAAGAGAGAGAGAGAGTGGCGCATCTTTGGGAGAGGATATTCTATAATAGCTTGAGTTATCTCTTGGCATTGTATTGGCTATCTAGAATAAGGAAGTTTTGTTGGGTTTTCTTCCCCTAGAGGGTTTCCCAGGAGAAATGTTGTGTCTCTTGTGATTGTGTATTTCTCAGTGATCTTGTGTTATGCTATTATTATCTATTGAAATGAAAATAACTATAATAATGGCTTAAACATTAACATGGTATCAGAGCCAAGATGAAGGAAGCATATTTCACAAGAGTGAAAAACGTCACTGTTGTCGTAGATGCAAATTAGGGCTTTTTGATGGTGAAGCTTTTCAGCCCTAAAACCATCTAGAAAAGTGTGTCCTCCTCCAAGGATTACTTTGGCACTCTCAGCGCACCTTTTCAGTGACTAGATCTCTCGGAAAGTGAAACCCTAGTTTCAAGAAGTACCAGAAAACCAATGTACCAAAAGTACCAAAGTACCAGAGGTACCAAAAAACCAGAAGCACCAGTCCAGAAATCCACAGATCAAGTTTGGAGGAAAAAAAGTTGTATTTTCCCTAATCCAAACACACCAAGATACTCGCCTTAGCCAAGTGCACCTCCTGGTAAGTTCAGAATTTGATTTTGAGCACTTTCATTTTTCAGTGATTTTCCTAGCTCTAGGTAAAAGATGTCTACAAGCACTAAGCTTGTTGACAAGCTAGAAGGTGTGGAAAACTTCTATGCCTGGAAGTATAGGATTGGAAATGTTCTTGAAGAGAATTACCTAGAAAAAATCGTCAAAGGAGAAATTTTGGAACCCGACGATGCTGCAGAAAAAGCCAAGCATCAAAAGGACATAATCGGGGCCAAAAGAATCATTGCATATTCAATCAAAGACCACTTGATTCCTTATGTGCCATCTAAGAAGACTCTGAAAGAAATGTTTGATGCCTTGAACAGACTGTATGAAAGAAAGAACATAAACTGAAAGATGAATCTAAGAACTCAATTGAAGAATACAAGGATGTAGAAAGGAGAAACAATTCAGGAATATTTCTCCAAAATCTCAGAATTCAAAGAACAGTTAGAAGAGATTGGAGATACCATAGACGAAGACAAAATCATAATGACGGCCCTAAATGGTCTCACAATACCTTGGGATGCATTCATCCAAACGATATGTTCCATAACGGAGAAACTGAAGTTTGATAGTCTATGGGAAGAATGCATCCAAGAAGAAACAAGAGTAGCTAACCGTGAAGCGCTACTGGAAAGAGATGATGATCAATCCCTATCTACTCACACCAAAAGAGGAAGGAAGAAACCCTACTTCCAAAAGGAGACTCATAAAGAGTCTCAACCACCAAACAAATTCAATAATAAATAATCTCATCCAAGGAGATTTAAGAAGAAAGGACAACAAAGGGAAAGAGATTACTCATCTTTATAATGCTATCATTATGACAAGATGGGACACATTGTGACATTTTATCCAGCCATATGAGAAGAATACAAGAGAAAACATAAGAGACACCATGCCCATGTAGTCGAAGATGAAGATCCACCCGCAATGATAATAAGAGAGAAGATCAAAGACCATGTCTTAATCTTGGCCCTCTCAGGATATGTAACACCTGGAGAGGACACTTGGCTCATTGATAGTGGTGCATCCAAGCACGTGACAGGACAAAGAGACATTCTCTCTTGTATCTCAGAAAAGAAGTTTTCTCAAAAAGTGACACTTGGAGATGATTACCAATATCCCATCAAGGGAGTGGGAGAATCAAACCACAAATTGAATTCAGGGAATTCACTAAAAATAAAGGACGTACTATATGTACCAGGTTTGACTAAGAACCTAGTCTCAATTTCAGCTTTAGAAAAGAAAGGCTTCAGAGTTGCTTTTATAGATGGAGAAGTTCTTATGTGGGCTAAAGGAGAAACCTTAAATGAAGCAATCATCATTGGAAGTGAAGAAAATGGCTTGTATAAACTAAAGGGTCACTCAAAGGCTGCCATGACCCACGCCATTGAAAACTCATGTGAACTTTGGCATAGAAGATTATCTCACATCAACTACAAAGTGCTACCATACATATGCAAAGCGGTCACAGGTTTATCAGAACTCAAGGTTGACCATGAAGGCATATGCAATGGATGTGCACAAGGGAAGAACATCAAGAACCCTTTTCCGAAGAGAGACAGCGAAGCAAAAGGAGTCCTAGAGCTCATTCATTCAGATGTATGTGGCCCAATTCCATCGACCTCCATTAGCAGGTATGTATATTATGTATCATTTATTGATGATTATTCTTGTAAGACCTGGGTATATTTTTTGAAATCTAAAGATGAAGTGTTCAGCAAGTTCAAGGAATTCAAAGCCTTGATAGAGAATCTTTCTAAAAGAAATATTAAGATACTCTGGTCAGATAATGGAGGAGAATATACCTCAAAAGAGTTTGTGAACTTCTGCAAAGATGTTGGGATCAAGAGGGAAATCACTACTCCCTATAATCCCCAACAAAACGATGTAGCTGAATGAAAGAACAGAACGATAATGGAAGTTGTGAATACTATGATCCATGATCAAGATCTTCCTATGTGCTTATGGGCAGAAGTAGCAATGGCAGTTGTATATGTGCAGAACCGGTTGTCCCATAGTGCACTTGGGCTCAAGACCCCGGAAGAGATGTTCACCGGAAAGAAGCCATACATAAGCCATCTCAAAATATTTGGCTTCCCAGTATTTATTCATATAACAAAAGAGAAGAGAAACAAGTTGGAACCTTCAGGAAAGAAGGGAATATTTGTGGGACACTGTGAGGTCTCCAAGGCCTTCAGAATTTATATACTAGTTCACCATCACATTAATATCAGCAAGGATGTGACCTTTGATGAAGATGCAGCGCTCAAGAAATCAAGAAGATGCCAGCTTGAAGAAGTATATGAAGAGGAACACGTAATCCCCCAAACTGCAGTGAGGGAGGTTCCCAGAGCCGCAGAACCGGTGAGGGAATTCGTAACTTTCCCTGATGAGGAAATTCTAGAAGACCATGATATATTATAAGTTCAAGAACCTCCTCAGATGATGATCTTCTATAAAAGAAATCCATCTTGGGCTAGAGAGCTTATTCAATATGGAGAGAAGTATGGTGTTCCTGAAGGAACTACGAGACAGGAGAAAAGACCAAATCCATTCTCCAGTGATACGGCTTTGATGTGTGATCTTCTAGAGTAGGATCCTACCTGCTTTGAAGAAGACATTCAGAGGAAAGAATGGGCAAATGCCATGACAGAGGAATACCAATCCATAATAAAGAACGAAGTATGGGAAATAGTTCTCAAACCGAAGAGTAAAGATGTGGTATCCTCCAAATGGCTCTTCAAAATAAAGCATGTTGTTGATGGAAGTATTGAGAAGTATAAAGAAAGATTTGTAGCTCGTGGATTTTCTCAAAAAGAATGCATTGACTATGAAGAGACATTCGCTCCTGTAGACAGATACACTTCGATCAGAACCATCAGAGCCCTTGCAGCTAAGATGAAGTGGAAGCTACACCAGATGAACGTAAAGACAGCTTTCCTAAATGGTGTCATCGAAGAGGAAGTGTATATAGAGAAACCTCAAGGATTTGAAGTTGAAGATAGGAAGTCTCATGTCTGCAGATTGAAGAAAGCATTGTACGGATTGAAGCAAGCTCTTAGGGCTTGGTATGGCCGAATAGACAACTTTCTGACAAGCTTGGGCTTTACCAAGAGTAAAGCAGATTCTAACCTCTACTTCAAGGTTATGAACGATGAGCCAGTAATATTACTGCTATATGTGGATGACTTATTTTTAACCAGAGAAGAAAATCTCATCATTGAATGTAAGAAGAGCCTTGCGTCAGAATTTGAAATGAAAGACCTTGGCCTAATGCATTATTTCTTAGGTCTTGAGGTATGGTAGAGTCCAGAGAGGATCTTCCTTAATCAAGGGAAGTATGCAGTCAAAATCCTGAAGAGATTTGACATGTTGGAATGCAAGTCCATGAATACACCCATGGAAGTGAAGCTGAAGTTGTTGGTCGACACTTCGTCAGAATTGATTCATACCACGCTGTATAGACAGATTATTGGATCGTTGATGTACCTGGCGAACACCAGACTAGACATTTGTTTTTCCATGAACACCTTGAGTCAGTTTCTGGTAGAACCCAAACATGTTCACCTAGTGGCTGCAAAACATGTGATGAGGTACCTTAAGGATACAATAGATTGTGGTCTCAGCTATGACGGAGATCATGATTTCACATTGAGTGGATATACTGATGTAGATTGGGCAGGAAGTGGTTTTGACAGGAAAAGCACTTCAGGATGTTGTTTCAGTTTGGGACCAGCCATGATCTCGTGGAAAAGTAGGAAGAAATCTAGTATTGCTCTCAGCACAGCGGAAGCAGAATACATTGTTGCATGTTCTACCAGCTGCGAAGCTATATGGATTTGAAAGTTGTTGACCGGTCTATTTGACCTAGAGATGGAAGCAACCACGATCCTATGTGACAACTAGAGTTGCATAAAGATGATAGAGAATCTTGTATTCCATGATAGGTCGAAGCACATAGAGATCTGATATCATTACATCTGTGACATGGTGCAAAGATGATCCGACGGGATTTTTCGAATGACTTATGGTTGAGTTTTTATTTGCATGAATTAATTGACCATTGGGAAACTTAACGAAAGAGAGAGAAAAAGAGAATGAATTATACAACCATTAACATAATTGCAAATCTGAAATGCAATGAAAAGCAGCAAACCATAATGCACAGGTTGATAACGGAGTTCGGCACAACTTTGCCTATGTCTCCGGGCCTTTTCTCTGTGAGGGAGGCTTCTTTATTTCTGTTCGAAAGCTTATTAGTACATATTTACAATGTCTAATGGTTTCTAGACTGATCTGGTCATGTTCGCCCAGATCTCTAGAATCTTGCACAACTTACGGCACCTGAAACGGATGTCCCGAGCTCTCAGAAATCGTCCGATAGCATCTCCTCCTCAACGGTCTCCCTGCCTTAAACTGGCTTTGACTTGGCTTGCCTTAGCATCTCTGCTCTGAATTGCTCTCAAAAGTTGTCCCCTTGGCCTCAAAATGGCCTTGGTTAAATAGTGGGGGAGTTAGTTGTCCATCTCCAACTTCCTCCACGAATCTAGGCTCTAAAAATGCCCAATAACCCTTAAAAATGAGTTTAATTACATTAAAAACTCAAAAGTGGTTGGAAAAACCCACTTTATAACCATAAATTGGTTAAATTCAGGCTTAGCTCCTTATTCTTGGGCGTGTGCTCCTTTGGCAAGGTTATATGGACTCCATATGGCCAAGCTCTTAGCCCAAAGGGCTAAGCGCTGGCCCCTCTCCTCCTTTATGCGCATAATACCATACAATATAATTAATATTGTGGGTTTTAATAACATAAAATAATGTGGTGCATTGGTTAAAGAACTAAAGTGAAGGCGCTTAGGCTTAGTGGTTGTTCATGGGTTCAAAACCCATGGACCCCAAAAAATTTTGAAACCTGCCACTTTGACTTTGACTGGGTGCCACGTGGCTGCCCATGATTGGGCCATGTGGCACTTTCCCATTCGACGGACAAATGCCACTTGTCAACCATTGACTGGTCCAATTGCCTGCCACATGTCTGCCCTGTCAGCAAACCTTTCCAATCACCATCAGCCAGAGAGTGCCACATCATCTCCTGCACAGTCAGCATGATGACATCAGCGTTGACTTTTTGACCAGTTGACCTTTGACTTTTTTACCTGTTTGGGCTTCCGATCAGAACGCGATAACTTTCACATACGGAGTCCGTTTGACAAAGTAAATATACCGCCGGAATCGGTAAGACGAGACGGACGCAATGGTGTTGGTTTCGTCGGATTCCGAGCACTTTCATTTTTGATCATTTTTCATGCCCTGATAGGCTTCTGAATTCGATTTCGGATCACACCTCCCAACAATAAGACATTTTGGTCCCCAAAAGGTTACTGACCACTCAACAAGCTCGGGATAGGCCACCCGGCTTGCTCTTTGTCTCTGAAAGATGATTACATCAGGGGAAGCAAAACACAATGAAGTTGAGACATCCACTTCTAGAAGAACCAAGTGACTGCTTTCTTTCATTCACGGTGTTCTTCTTGCTTCGCTGGTAATCCTTCCTCCTTCGTGGGTGCATGCAAAATCCTTTTGCCCTTCTTTGGACGAAGCTCTAGATTAAGCTTCCAACAGCTATCCTTTTGATGTCCACTCTTACCGCAAAACGTACAACGAGTTTTTGGCATCCAGACCTGCTTAACCTTCTCCTTCTTCCGTTGTGGACTTGAGCCTTTACGTCGCGTTTCCTTCTTGGACGACATACGTTTCCTGTACAGATTTTTTCTCTTCCAACACTTGGCAACAGAATGCTTAGGTGAATGACAATAAGCACATGGATAAAGTTTCCACAAGTTCTGGTTTATTTGATTATGCTTGTTATAATCAAAAGGAGAATTAACAAAAACATGACCATTATACCTTCCATGTTGATCTTCACCTTTCTTTGGAGACGACTTGCATTCACTACCATAGTCCTGAAGTGGTGTGCCATTTCCTTTTGTGAAGTGTTCCTGCAATGTCTTAAGTTGGCCATTTGAAGCTTTACTTGCCTCCGAAATTTTGGAACCCATCTTGGAAGACTCTCCAAGGTCCCCTCTTTCATATCCCAATCCTAAGTATCGAGGTCTTTCCTCAACCTCAATAGGGTTTACAATGCCTTGACCTCTACATCCAAGGCCCTTTCCTTTTTCATAGCCCATCTTGGTTAATATTCTCAAACCTACACCTTTTGTGTGTTTTTCGAATTCACCAAAACCAACTTGATGAGAATGAGGAATATTTGCTGAGAAACCTTCACTGCATACCTCAGATATGTTGTCTGAAACAGATGTAGAAGGCACTTCCTTCAATGCTTCTTTTCCTTTGTTGTTCTTTGAAGTTTTTACTTGAACCATGCTCTTTCGTTCCAAGTAGTCTTCATACAACACCTTCACCATCTCGGCCATGGAAAACACCGAATCTCTGAACTTCTTCTCATCTTGAGAAAGTCCTCCTGTAGATGCCATTTTCCTCCTTGAGATGTGCTCTTCCCTGGCTAACATGCAAAACTCAAATCCAAACGTCAACTAGCTCTTATACCACTTGATCCGTCAGGATTTTTCGAATGACTAGTGGTTGAGTTTTTATTTGCATGAATTAATTGACCATTGGGAAACTTAATGAAAGAGCGAGAAAAAGAGAATGAATTATACAACCATTAACATAATTTCAAATCTGAAATGCAATGAAAAGCAGCAAACCATAATGCACAGGTTGATAATGGAGTTCGGCACAACTTTGCCTACGTCTCCGGGCCTTTTCTCTGTGAGGGAGGCTTCTTTATTTCTGTTTGAAAGCTTATTAGTACATCTTTACAATGCCGAATGGCTTCGATACTGATCTGGTCTTGTTCGCCCAGATCTCTAGAATCTTTCACAACTTACGGCACCTGAAACGGATGTCCCGAGCTCTCAGAAATCGTCCGACAGCATCTCCTCCTCAACGGTCTCCCTGCCTCAAACTGGCTTTGACTTGGCTTGCCTTAGCATCTCTGCTCTGAATTTCTCTCAAAATCTGTCCCCTTGGCCTCAAAATGGCCTTGGTTAAATAGTGGAGGAGTTAGTTTTCCATATCCAACTTCCTCCACGAATTTAGGCTCTAAAAATACCCAATAACACTTAAAAATGAGTTTAATTACATTAAAAACTCAAAAGTGGTTGGAAAAACCCACTTTATAACCATAAATTGGTTAAATTCGGGCTTAGCTCCTTAGTCTTGGGTATGCACTCCTTTGGCAAGGTTATATGGACTCCATATGGCCAAGCGCTTAGCCCTTTGGGCTAAGCGTTGGCCCCTCTCCTCCTTTATGCGCATAATACCATACAATATAATTAATATTGTGGGTTTTAATAACATAAAATAATGTGGTGCATTGGTTACAGGACTAAAGTGAAGGCGCTTAGGCTTAGTGGTTGTTCATGGATTCAAAACCCATGGACCCCAAAAATTTTTGAAACCTGCCACTTTGACTTTGACTAGGTGCCACGTGGCTGCCCATGATTGGGCCATGTGGCACTTTCCCATTCGACAGACAAATGCCACTTGTCAACCATTGACTGGTCCAATTGCCTGCCACATGTCTGCCCTGTCAGCAAACCTGTTCAATCACCATCAGCCAGAGAGTGCCACGTCATCTCCTGCACAGTCAGCATGATGACATCAGCGTTGACTTTTTGACCAGTTGACCTTTGACTTTTTACCTGTTTGGGTTTCCGATCAAAACGCGATAACTTTCGCATACGGAGTCTGTTTGACAAAGTAAATATACCGCCGGAATCGGGAAGAGGATCCGGACGCAATGGTGTTGGTTTCGTCGAATTCCGAGCACTTTCATTTTTTATCATTTTTCATGCCCTGACAGGCTTCTGAATCCGATTTCGGATCAAAAGAGGAACCTTAAAGCTCTAGTACATTAGCACGGATGAACAGGTTGTTGATGTGTTGACCAAGCCTCTATCTCATGTAAAGTTTGAGCACTTTCGAGATAAGCTTGGTATAGTCCAAAAGGACCTTCCTTGAAAGGGGGAGTAGTTGTTGTGATAAGACATCTCTTGCTTCCATCTTTAATGCTGTGACATAAAGCAAGACGATGTGATGAGACTAGTACTGTGCTTCCGGCTTGATAGTTGTGGCGTAAAACCAGTCTAGTATATTGCTTCCAACCTGATGGTTGTGATGTAAAGCAAGACGATGTGATGAGACTAGTACTGTGCTTCCGACTTGACAGTTGTGACGTAAAGCCAGTCTAGTATCTTGCTTCCAGCTTAAGTGTTGTGACGTAAAGCAAGACGTTGTGATGAGACTAGTACTGTGCTTCCGACTTGACAGTTGTGACATAAAGCCAGTCTAGTATCTTGCTTCCAGCTTAAGTGTTGTGACGTAAAGCAAGACCTTGAGATGAGACTAGTACTCTGCTTCCAGCTTAAGAAGTTGTGACGTAAAGCCAGTCTAGTATCTTGCTTCTAGCTTGATTGTTGTGACGTAAAGCAAGACGAGTACTAAGATTCCATCTTGACAGCTGTGACGTAAAGCTAGTCATGTATTATGATGAGCTAGCCTCGTGTTGTGATGATGATGATGATGTATCAGTTTTATACTAATACATATTGATGCAGATGATGATTGCATTCCTTTGAGAATGATGATGTTGTCGATGAAGAAAACTTCTGATGATTTATAGATATGCCATTCAGTGTTCCAAGATGATATTGATGATGCTTTCCTCTCACCCACTTGATGATGTTGATGATGACGTCCTCTCTCTCTCACCTGATGTTGTTGAAGAATACCCTTCTTGTTAAGGGGGAGTGTTGAAATAATGTAACTGCAAAGTGTATTCTTATTATTATTTGATATATTATTCATTGGATCAATCCCCATTGTGGATTGATCATGTCGGATATTGTAAAAGGACCAAATCCCTTTTTGCAGATTGGTCATAATGTAATTGTAAAAAGCAAAAGAAGAAGTCGGCCCCAGAACATATCAAAGAGGCCCCGAAATATAATAAAGGTGGTTATAACCACCCATTTTGAGAAGTTGGCCCTGCCAATGAAGAGACACTTCACACATGCCAGATTTGTATAAATAAGGAGGCTAGCACCTCACTTAGACACACACCTCACTTGCTCATTGAGAGACAAGTTTCAGAATTACAGTTGGAGAAGAGAGAGAGAGAGAGTGGTGCATCTTTGCGAGAGGATATTTTATATTAGCTTGAGTTATCTCTTGGCATTGTATTGGTTATCTATAATAAGGAAGTTTTGTTGGGTTTTCTTCCCCTAGAGGGTTTCCCAGGATAAATGTTGTGTCTCTTGTGATTGTGTATTTCTCAGTGATCTTGTGTTATGATATTGTTATCTATTGAAATGAAAAAACTATAATAATGGCTTAAACATTAACAAACGTCTCCCTTGGGGTAATATTGATATACTCCTAAACAGAAAGTGGTTTCCTATTAAGGTGACAGTGATAGGTCACCCCCTCTTACGCCAATCTTGCATTTATTTGTCTTGGGATTTGGGCAAGTATAGATTGTGTGATAACAAGCATCATTTCAATATTTAAGCCATTTGATTATGTTGTATCTTATATTTTTCTAGATTTCATGATATTTTCTTGGACATTATGTCTGTTGCACTGCTTCGCCTTGGTGGTTGACATTGTGCCCTAGTAAGTGGTTTTCCTTGGGGATGGGTTTGCTACTGATAACTCCCTTAATGAGCCATCGTACCATTCCCAACCATACTTACCACTTTTCATCATTTTTCCCATCCATTTTCTTATCTCTTGGGATTTTAGGGTGTATTGACACAAGAAGGGGATAAAGGCCCAGAGGGGTTGATGTTGGGTAAAAGATAAAATACTTATATAAACTTCCAGATGTTTCGCCCAGGCATCACCCAGGAAAGTAATGAAACACTTATCTTTGAATAAAATGGGACCCACAATATAATAAAGAATGTTTAAAATATTAAGTTGAAGGATAGGAGGTCTCATCATGAGCCAACCTATCACGTCCATGGATATCTAGTGGTATGACATTTTCATCCTCTGGTCACCAAACCAGGGAAATGGCTCTCAGTTGCATGGCTGAGAGAAAGGGGGTATCATCACGAACCAGCCTTCTCATTTCCAACTAGGTTTTTAACGGTTGTTTGTGGGTGGCGTTTCCATCATCTGGTCACCATTCCAGGGTAGTGACCTTGTAATATACTAGATATAAAATCTATGAAAATAGAAATAAAATTCTAGTAATGGCAGAATAACAACAATATAACCAGAACATTCACCACAATAACACTGAAACTATATGAGAATAATAACAGAAATAGCACTTTGAATCTGAAAGCAATGTTCACGGGCCTCTTCGAGGGGGAAACCTCCAGTTGAGCAGAGCTCTATTACAATAATATCCAAGCTAGGGTTCGCATACCCTTGACTCCTATTTATACTAAAAAGAAGCATCTAGAGGAAGAACCTTCTAGAAGCGAAAGCTTCTATTAGGTCTTCTTACATCTACCTTATTTTATTTTATTGAAAGGCCTTATTAATATTGACCTTTATTACATCCGAATATATTGTTCTACCTATGTGCGGGTTAGGACCCTAACATGTTCTCCCCCTTAAAAACAGCCTTGTCCTTAACGCTTGAGATGAGGAAATTGTTGCAGAATGGTAGTTGGTTCCCAAGTGGTGTTTGTTGGAGTTGTATCTTTCCACTGGACTAGCACTTCCTTGATGGTTCTTTGACGTATGCGACACTCACGTTGGTCCAAAACTGCTTCTGGTTATAGTCAAATGGATCATTCTTCGGCTAACTCTAGAAGGTTGGTTTGAATTTGGCACTTAGCTCCAATCACCTTCTTTAAGCATGAAACATGAAAAACAGGATGTAGCTTCGAATGGCTGGGCAAAGCTAATTGATAGGCTACTTGTCCCACACGCTTGAGAACAGTATAAGGACCATAAAATTTGGGCACTATCTTCTGACAATGCTCATCCTTGAGGGAAGTTTCCTTGTAAGTTTGCAGTCGAAAAAACACATGATCCCCTTCCGAGCCTCATTGTAATCATCTTCTTGCGAATGCAAGTAGCCGTCACATCTCTTCTCAGAGATAAGCTGCCACCATTCTAGCGAGTCTTTCACTCTGTATTTTTACAGTCTCTGTACATTTCTTTTATTAATAGAAATCGTGTATTACTGTATATCTGTGTTTATGGTTGCATCTCTG
>ML781775.1:832081-847095 GCA_009831015.1 Picea engelmannii
ATAGAAATCGTGTATTACTGTATATATGTGTTTATGGTTGCATCTCTGATACAGTTCTGTTATATTATTGAATATCTGCAATATCTCTGTGCATTTCTTTATTATATCTCCGCTCTCATTTCGTGCCAAAAATAATCCGGATCGGGAGAATAGCCTCTCAAGCTATAAGTGTTAGGTCAACTTCCTGGACCTTTGAGGCACCCGGTAAGTATGAGAGAACTGAAGGTGGCTTCTGTCCATATACCGCTTCAAAAAGAGTCCTGTGTGACATTGTATGGTATGAAGTGTTGTACCAACATTCAGCTAGGGGTAACCATTGAGCCCATTGATTTTTCTTTTTCGAGGCAAAACACCTCAAATATGTTTTCAAACACTTGTTGACAACTTTTGTTTGGCCATCACTCTGGGGATGATAAGTTGTGTTCAGACGCAATTCGATGCATTGTTTCTTGAACAGTTGTTGCCAAAAATTACTTGTGAAAGTTGGGTCGTGATCAGAAACAATAGAGTGTGGCATGCCATGAAGCTTGAAAACTTGATCCATGAAAATTTGAGCCACCATGGATGTTGTAAACGGGTGTTGAAGGGCACAGAAATGAGCATACTTGGAAAGGCGATCAACAACCACCATGATGACGGATTTATTTCCTGATTTGGGTAAGCCGGTAATAAAATCCATAGATATATCCTTCCAAATAGCAGGTGGAATCGGGAGCGGTTGTAGTGTGCCCGGAGATTTGATTGTTTCTCCCTTGTTGTGTTGACACACATCACATTCAACTACAAAATTATGAATGTCGTGTTTCATACCATCCCAGAAAAAGGAACGTTTGACCCTGTCATAGGTTTTGTAGGGCCTGGAGTGCCCTACTATCAGTGTAGCATGAAGCTCAGAAAGTACCGTGGATTTAAACTTTGATTGTTTACTTAAATACAAACAGCCTTTGTATCGAAGTTCATCATGGATCCAAGAGTGCCCTGGGGAGGCTGGAGCATTGGGATGCAATTGTTGGATCAACTGTGAACTTTTGGGATCTTGTAGCCATTCCTGGCGAACGGCTTGGAGCCAATATGGTACAATGAATGAAAGAGAAAAAAATGATCCTTCATCTTCATATTTTCAGGAAAGTGCATCCGCAACCACATTGTCTTTGTCTTTCTTGTAAATGATTTCATAATCATATCCAAAGAGTTTAGTCACCCATTTGTGTTGTTTTGGGGAGGAAATGCGTTGTTCCAAAAAATACTTGAGGCTTTGATGGTCTGTCTTAATTTGGAAATGTTGCCCCAATAGATAAGGGCGCCACAGATCAACGGCATGCAGAATAGCCAACATTTCCTTTTCATAGATGGATTTGCCCAAATTTATTTTAGATAGTTGTTTGCTGGTAAAATCCAAAGGTCGACCCTCTTGCATCACAACAGCACCAATTCCTTTCCCTGAGGCATCACATTCCAACACAAAGGTCTTTGTGAAATCAGAAAGGGAGAGGACTGGAGTAGTGCACATGGCCATCTAAAAGGTTTGAAAATCTTGAGAAGAGACTGGAGTCCAAGTGAAAGAGTTCTTTTTTAGGAGACCAGTGAGAGGTGTTGCAATCTTCCCATAACTCTTAACACACTTGCGATAATACCCTGTTAAGCCCATAAATATACGCAAGATCTTAAGAGTCTTTGGGTGAGGCCAGTATTGCATAGCTTCAATTTTTTTAGGATCCACCCTGACGCCATCTTTGCCAACCAGATGACCCAAGTATTCTACTTCTAAGGTGCCAAAAGCACATTTAGACTGTTTCAAGAAAATTTGGTGTTGAGAGAGTAGATGGAGAACTCGATCCACATGAGCAAGATGGTTTGTCCATGTTTTTCTATAGATGAGGATATCATCAAAGAAAACTAAGACAAAATGGCAGAGAAAAGGACGGAAGACATGATTCATGAGGCTTTGGAAGGTGGATGGGGGCATTACACAAGCCAAAGGGCATGACCAAAAACTCATAGTGGCCCTCATGAGTTCGAAAGGCAGTCTTGGGGATGTTTTTCTCTTTCATACGTATTTGGTTGTAGCCTGAACGAAGATCAAGTTTAGTGAAGAATTGGGCGCCACTCAATTCATCCAAGAGGTCATCAATGACAGGAATGGGGAATTTGTCTTTGATGGTAAGTTTGTTGAGGGCACGAAAGTCAAGACACATTCACCAAGACCTTCTTTCTTCAAGACCATGACCACAGGAGAAGAGTAGGGGCTCGTACTAGGGCGGATAATTCCTGCATTAAGGAGTTCCTGGACCATTTTCTCAATTTCATTTTTTTGGGAAAAGGGGTGACGATACGAACAGATATTGGGAGGAAGGCTTCCGAGTACAAGGGGAATGGAATGATCATGAACACCATAGGAAGGAGGGAGTCCTTGGGGAGTGGAAAATACCAAGTGATGTTTAGAAAGGATGGCTTGGAGGTCTTGTGGTACCGAGGGTGTCTTTGTTACTTGTATGGCATGGAGTTGGGCGATAACACTAGAATGACCTTTTTTGAGAATCTTTTCCATGCGATGGGAACTAATGATCTCAGGTGAACTGGCAGTGATGCCTTGGAACTTATATTGGTGGACCTCCTGGTTGAATTGCATGGTTAAGTCTTTAAAATCCATGACAATGGGACCCAAAGTCGTTATCCAGTCTGCACCCAACACAATGTCACAACCTCCCATGTCGATAGAAAATATATGGGATTTCAGGTGGTAGTCACCAATTTGAAGACGCACATTTTCACAACGCCCTCCACATTTCATGGAACCACCATTGGCAATCATGATTTGGAAATTATTGACGGCATGGATGTAACAATGTGTTTCTTAGGTAATGCGGCGATGAATAAAAGTATGGGTGTTGCCACTATCAACCAGAATGATGACCTTCTGATGCTTGATGTAACCGATTAGCTTGAGGGTTTGAGGAGCAGAGAAGCCAATGAGAGCATTGAGGGAAATGACGGATTCTACTTCGGGAGGGTCTGAGGGCGGGGTTATGTCAGTGGATTCAGGTGACTCAGACACAAAGGGAGTTTCTACATCCTCTTCCGAAATATCCTTGGAGATGGCCATAAAAAGATTTTGTTCTTTACACTTGTGGCCGGGGAAATATTTGTCATCACAGTTATAACAAAGTCCTTTGAGTTGGCGTTCATCCATTTCAGCCCTGGTCAATTTTTGAATCTTTAGTGGAGAAGAGGGAGTAGTGGGATTTACTGGTTTAGGGTGAGGGATAAAGGAGGGTTTTCGGTTTTGAGAAGATACAATATGTTGTGCTTCTTTATCTCTTTTAGTATCCTCCACCCAATTATGAGGTCGAGCCATGAGGACATGGCCCTGAATCTCATCCTTGAGGTTGTTGATAAAACACTCTCGGAAAAAGGCATCAGACATGCCCTACATTCTAAAAGTCAGGCACTCAAAGACAACTATAAAGTCTTCCACGATTCCTAATTGTTTCAACTTTGTCAAACGGCCCAAATGGTTGGTGTCAGTGTCAAAGTGTTCATAAAGCTCTGCCACAAAGTATGTCGAAGCAATATACCCTTGACGAGAAATTTTTCTCCACTGCCACCATTGCCAACGTTCTTGATCTAGATGGAAAACACCATACCGTAGTTTGTCCAAGTCATCTATAATGTCGTATAAAGAGAAATAATGTTCCAATTGGGCTACCCAACCAGTGGGGTTCGAGCCATCAAATTTGGTCACATCCACCCGCGGAAGGTGTAGGTCACGTTGAAAGTGATGGTTCTGAAAGTTATGGGAATGAGAGGAATGGTCACCTTCAGTATGTGGAGGTGAGGAAGAGGAAGGGTTATCAGTAGGGATATGCAGTTTGGTGCAGATTGTCGAAAAGACTGATTCAAGCTAAGTGGTGAGGTCTTGTTTGATTTCCTCCATTGAGGACTGCATGGTTGTATTGATGGTGGCAACATTGGCACTAAGTTGTTTCACTTCTTGTTGGGTCTCGATGAGACCAGATTGAAAGGTGTTGAAGCGAGCTTCCAAGTCTTGGCTATGGGTATGGGCCATGAGGATGGGGGAACTGAAAACAAGTGGGCGGGGTCAAAATATTTTTCCAAAAAATGATATGGATGAATATGATAAGGGCAAAGAGATGAATCCAAAGGAATAGGTCTCAAATGATGGTGAAAAAATTTCCAGACTTCTTTTTTTTACACCTGCGGAGTTATACTCCAGTCTAAAGAATACTGCAGAGAGGAAATGCCCAAATGCTTAACCAGAAAGAAATGTGTATTTACTTGGCAACCCGAACACATTTGTGCGGCAATAGATCTTGTATGTTTTAATTTGTTTATGTCTTTGTCCCCAATGGTTAGGTATTCAAGGGTTCTACAGACAAGGGTTTTCCATATGCTATAGCTCTCTGATATACGTGCGGGGTCCAACAATAGTACTCGGCCCAATATCTCAGGGTACTAACTAAGGAGGATAGACCGTACCCTTATATGTACTACCCAACTACCCAGGTACTAGAGAGTATCTTCCAGAGTGTTGTTCTCGGTGAAACTATAGCAATCAGGCGATCGATCGGTTTATCTAAAGAGGGCTTCAGGTAATCTAGGCCAATCCATACATGGGTGTTGTCTGATGTGCTAGCACTCGAAGGGGTACCAACAGGGGTTACAAGGGGGCCAACAGATGTGCGCTTAAGTACCACTTGTATTTCCTGCATGTATGAATCCCTCAACCGTGGGTTTATGCGTCTAACGACAAATCTCTGTGGCTTAAAGACGTTGGAATACGTCTCTACCCTGGAAAAAAAAATTAACCCACACTTTCTGTCGAGGAAAGTGATCTGATACCACTTGTAATATACCAGATATAAAATGTATGCAGAACAGAAATAAAGTGCTAGTAATGGCGGAATAACAACAATATAACCAGAACATTCACCACAATAACACTGAAATGATATGAGAATAATAACATAAATAGCACTTTGAATCTAAAATCAATGTTCATGGGCCTCTTCGAGGGGGCAACCTCCAGTTGAGTAGAACTCTATTACAATAATATCCAAGCTAGGGTTCGCATACCCTCGATTCCTATTTATACTAAAAAGAAGCATCTAAAGGAAGAACCTTCTAGAAGCGAAAGCTTACATTAGGTCTTCTTACATCTGCCTTATTCTATTTTATTGAAAGGCCTTATTAATATTGACCTTTATTACATCCGAATATATTGTTCTACCTATGTGCGGGTTAGGACCCTCACAGACCTTCAATCTCTCCTTATGTTTTTATGAAAGAAAATACAAAGAAAGAAAGAAAAAAGGAAATTGATGGGCTTGGTTAAAGTGCATTGTGGACAAAGGTACCACACACCCTCTACAAAGGCACCCATGAATAAGACACTACGACCCCTTGTATGTCATGAGCCATATGCCCATTGAATCTTGACCCCTATCACTTCATCCACTTTACATGGCTTAGAGAAGGATATCTTGGAAGCTCTCCTTGACCTAGGGCAAAACCTACCCAATAGGACACCTTGTCAACCCTGCCATATTTAATCTTGATAAGTCGCATAGTCTCTGTAAGCCGTTAATTGTTTGATATAGTGATCTTTGATGTACATGATTGGATGGCTTATTTATTGATTTTATTCACTTATCATGATGTCATGACTTGAGATCCTAATCCGGATTTTATAAGCAAAACGAAATGAATACAGATTATTAAAATATGTTTAATACAGAATAATAAAGATACAGTAAAATTGGTTTCCTATTCAATAAGGAAATAAGCTGAAACTGTAAAACGCAGTGGAAAACAAGCTTGTTGGAATAGTGGCGGCTTATCTCTAAAAAGATATGTGACGGTTGCGCTCATTTGCAAGAATATGATGACAATGACGCTCTGAATGCCTTTTTACAATAAACAGGAATGTCAAAAACCCTAGACATCCAAAAACCTAACCCTAGGAGATGAAGCGCCAAAAGTCATGTGGGCCCCATTTGGGTAAGTTAGTACATCAACTTCCCAGGGTCGTAACTTTTGCATACGATCTCTGTTTTAGGCGCATGATAGCCCGTTGGAAAGGTATCATCGAGTATATTCATTTAGGTTATTATTGAGAAGATCAATCCTGAAAAAACCTTCATTTAGACCCTCAAAATGGCCTCAGAAGTTAAAAACTGCTAAAAATAGTAAATTGTCAAAATTGCCAAAAAATTGTTTTGAGCAAGTTGGACAAGGTGGGTGGCCACTGCTATCCACCTGGATCAATCCTCCCTCCTTAGGAAGAAATGGTCTCCATTTTGTTGATTTCCCCCATCAAATGAGGAAATTTCTGTTGAATTTGGCCCCGGGTGAGCCACTTGCCTTGGTGTAGGAGTTGTCTGCTTTGACGACTCGATAAAGCTGGAACCTTTGTTGTTGAGTGCCCTTGATATGTGTGTCCACAATATGATCACTGGATGCATGTTTCATGCAGTCAGGTTTGAGCTCTCTTGGTGTCAACTTCTCTGCTATCTCGGAGGTGTCCAATAATGGTGGGAAATATGGTCGAAGGAGAGCCACGTTGAAGATTGGGTGCAGGCCAAGGAAACGGGGAATGTTGAGCTCAAAAGCATTGTCACCCACAGCCTTGGTGATGGTGTACGAACCATAACGGAGTGGGTGAAGCTTCCGATGGGGCCTTATAAGGCGTTCTTTCTGCAAGTGCAACCAAACTTTGTCTCCCACCTGAAACTTATGTGGCACCCGATGTTGATCACGGTGTTGTTTGTAATTGGCATTAGACTTATATAGAATATCTTGAACCTGTTGGTGGATGTGCTAGATCCGCTCAATGAACCGGGTGGATTTTTCATCTTTTGGTGGAGTAGGGGATGAGTCAACCAAGGTGCTCACCAGGGGTAGTGCAACATTCATGGGGCCCAATGGTTGGAATCCAAACCCCACCTGAAAGGGGTTGTGGCCAGTTAAGCTATGCAGGGCTTGATTGTAGCTATGTTGGACATAGGGAAGACTCTCATCCCATGTGCGGGGGTGTTTTGAATTGTACATGCGTAGGATATGTACGATCATCCGATTGATGACCTCAGTTTGGCCATCTGTCTGTAGGTGGAAGGCCATGGATTTGGTGAGCTTGGTATCCAACGGTGACCAGAGGCTTGACCAGAATGTGTTGAGGAACTGACTATCACGGTCTAAGATAATTGTTTGTGGGATCCCAAAATGTACCCATACTCGTTCAAAGAAGATATTGGCAGTGGCTTTTGCTGTGATGTTCTTCTTGCAGACGGCTAGAATTGCCATTTTGGAAAAGAGATCATCAACCACAAAAACACATTCATTTCCCCTCTTGGTGGACAGGAGGCCCGACATGTAGTCCATTGAGATGGATTCCCATGGCCTGTCAAGAGTAGGTAGAGGAGTGTACAGGCCTTGTTTCTTAGTGGTTGGTTTGGAAATAGCATAGGAAGTGCAAGACCTGATATACTTTATGACATCCTATCGAAGTTTCAACCAGTAGAAATGTTTTTGCATCACTGCAACTGTCTTTTCGATGCCAAAGTGTCCTACCACCCGACTATAGTGAGCTTCCCAAATCAGCCTCGCATGCTCGCTTGATGGAACACACAGCTGGTCCAAACGACACAACAACCCATCTTGAAGATGGAAATTAGTGACCACTGAGTTGGCGCCCAACATTTGGTAGGTGGTGGAGAAGTCGGGGTTTGTCTCGTAGAGGTGGGGCCATCCAAAGGTCTCGTGGCCGCAAGGGTCTAGCACAGTGGTGAGCGTCACGACTGGAGGTCAGTTGAGGCAATCAGCAACTCAATTGGTACTTCATGTTTTATACTTGATGTTGAGGTGGAACTTTTGTAAGTATGTGGACCACTTCTAATGGCGGTCATTTTGCAATTTTCCTTGGGTCTACATCAACTGTAGTGGCTTGTGATCAGTGTGGATGACTGTCTCCTTCCCAAGAATATAATGTCTCCATTGGCGGAAATCTTGCATAATGGAGTACATTTCTTTGTCGTAAGTAGGGTACTTACGGACAGCATCTGATAGTGTCTCACTATGATATGCCACGGGGTGGTCGTGTTGAGTGAGAACAGCGCCCACAACATAGTCTGAAGCATCTGTCTCAATCTCAAAAGGATGTTGCAGGCCCAGTAATGAAAGTACTGGGGATGAGCACAAACACTTCTTCAAGTCATTGAAGGCTTGTTTTTGGGACAAGCCCCACACAATTTTTTCCTTACCGCCACTCCTGGTTACTTGGCTGAGGGCCCATGTGATATGAGAGAATCCCAACATGAACCTGCGATAAAAATTGGCAAGGCCCAAGAAGCTCCGAAGTTTAGTGAGTGTTGTTGGGGTTGGCCAGTCATGGATGACTTGGATATTGGTTGGATCCACATGCACACCATGTCGATCAACGATGTATCCTAAGTAATGGACCCTGTCCATGCTGAAGGAGCATTTTTTCAAGTTTGCATATAGTTTTTGTTGTCGCAGTGTGTGCAAAACATGTTGAATATGTTGCAAGTGTTCCGCCCAAGTCTTGTTGTATATGAGGATGTCATTCAGATACACCACTATAGAATTATTGGTGAAAGCTCTTAGGATATCGTCCATCATCATCATAAAAAAAAATTGTGCATTTGTCAAACCAAAGGGCATGATCAGCCATTCAAAAAGACCTTCTTTTGACTTGAAGACAGTCTTCCATACATCTGTCTGTTCTATTGGGACCTGGTGGTAGCCAGACTTCAGATCAATCTTACTGAAGTATTTATCCCCCGTGAGCTGATCAAGGAGGTTGTCGATTCGGGGAATCGGGTACCGGTTTCGGACTGTAATTTTATTCAGGGCCCGGTAATCAATGTAGAGTTGTCAGGTCCCATTTTTCTTCTGCACCAACACGATTGGGCTCCCACAAGGCAATGAGCTGGGATTTTTGTGCCCCTTGTGGAGCAGTTCTTGTATATGCCTCTTGATCTCCTCGTTTTATAACAGAGAGCAGCAGTAGACTGTCCCATTGGGTAGCGGTGTGCCTGGGGTCATATCGATGGGATGCTTGACCTAGAAATGCAGAGGTACCCCGGTAGGAGAGGAGAATATATATAAGTATTCTTCCACGGCCTTATCCACTTACTTTTTTTGTGTGGAGAGATCGATCGCGAAGGCCCTAGATGTGGTTTCGATCTTTCACTCACTCTGAGAGAGAATCAAGAAGAAGACAAATTTCCCAGTCTGAGAGATGACCTTCCTGCATTTCTTGGCAGAGAGCAAGGAAATAGCACTAGGATGGATTGACTCAGGTATCCTATACAATTTCCTGTTAAAAGTAATAATAAAACTACAAGGCCTAGACTCATATATAGCATGACGTTTCCATAAATAAGGTTGGCCCAAAAGAACATTAAAAAATTTGAGAGGGTCAACATCACACAATACCTCGTCTTTGAAGGGCTCGATACCATACAACAGTCAACACTGTTGGTGGACGCCTTAGCGGAGCCATCTAATGGTGTAGGGTTGTGGGTAGGGCGTTGTCGGTAGGGACAGTCGCTTGATGACCTTTGTTGAGATGAGGTTCTTTTGGCTACCGCTATCAACGATGAAGTGTAGCGGGGTGCGTTTTACCCACATCTGTGAATGGAAGAGGCCCTCACCTTCTTCTGGCTCGTCTGGTTCACCATGTTGGAGCTTGGTGGTAGAATAGGTGACACTAGGTTCCACGTCAATGATCTGTCTTCCCCTTTCTAGTTCTGACTCATAATCAGAACCCACATCTGATTCAAAATCTTTCACTTCGGCCACCAGCCACTACTTTGAGCGACAGTCAGCACTGTTATGCCAAGGGCTCTTGTGGAAGTCGCACCACTTCCCGATATCTTTCTTTGTCTTTTCGGTGTCCTTCTTTGCTTGCGGCTTGGATAGGTTGTCCTGATATTTTCCATCTTTTCTTTGTCCTTTGTTCTGCGAGTTGGGGCTGCCCCTTCCTAGATTTTGTTGTGATGGGTTCCCATGCCCAAATTGTCGCATATTTTGTTTGAGCTTCTGCTCGAATTTGACGGCATATCGGTAGCCCGCGCCCAAGGATGAAATGTCCAGAAATTCCATTTCTCTCTGAATGTATCTATTTAGATCACCGCAATGCTTGAGCACTAGATGTCGCTCTGAATATTTGATACCCAGCTTGGTGCGTAAGGTATGGAAGATATTTGTGAACTTTGGCGCTGCTTGGTCTCTTTCTTGCCGCAGTGTGGTCCATTTGGTATACAAGTCGTCATAACTTCTGACAAGGTAGTATCGTTCCTTAATAGCATCCCTGGAGAATTCTCAGGTGGTCGTGACTGTAAATAATGAGGGTTCCCCTTTTTCTCACAAAAAGTTCCCAACAATATTTGACATGGGGAACGGCTTTGAGGAGTGCAAAAATAATATTTTATCTATTCGAAAAGTTATGAACAGAAAAATACCCTTCTAGTAGATTCAACCACTTGTCTACACCATATGCATCTATCTGAACTTCAAATATAGGAATATCGAAGTTGATTTGTACCTTGAAGGGGGGGACGCCTTCGCTCGAGGAAGATGTGTCCCATGTTGGTAGCCGTCGAATGATTTGCGCGAAACTATCCATCATCTCATTCCTCTGTTGTGTGAGAGATTCCTCAAGCAACATTTTGAAAGGATATACTATCCCATCATATTTCTTTTCTCCTGCCATGAGAGGTCGCTTGGGTGTGTGAGAGCTTTTATCCTCAAGAGAAACAAGCTCGAGAGCCAATTCTTTGTATCCTGACCTCGTTGGGGACATGCATTAAGACAACAAAGAGAAGACCGCTCTAATACCACTGATCCAAATTTTATGAGAATAATGAAATGAATACAGATTATTAAAATATGCTTAACACAGAATAATAGAGATACAGTAAAATTGGTTTTCTATTCAATAAGGAAATACGTTGAAACTCTAAAATGCAGCAAAAAACAAGCTTGTTGGAATGGTGGTGGCTTATCTCTGAGAAGAGATGTGATGGCTACGCTCATTTGCAAGAAGATGATCACAATCAGGATCTGAAGGCCTTTTTAAAATAAACAGGAATTTCAAAAACCCTAGACATCCAAAAACCTAACCCTAAGAGATGAAGCACCAAAAGTCATGTGGGCCCCATTTGGGTAAGTTAGTACATCAACTTCCCGGGGTCGTAACTTTTGCATATGATCTATGTTTTAGGCGCATGATAGCCCGTTAGAAAGGTATTATCGAGGAGACTCATTTCGGATATATTTGAGAAGATAGATCCCAAACAATCTTCATTTAGGCCCTCAAAATCGCCCCGAAAGTTAAAAACTGCTAAAAATAGTAAATTGTCAAAATTGCAAGAAACTTGTTTTGAGTGAGCTGGACAAGGTGGGTGGCCACCGATATCCACCTAGATCAGATCCTTGGAGGGTGTGTTCATTTGTCTTTGCAGGACCTAGTTGGTGGACAGTTTTGGGACAACAAGCCTAGCTTGGGCTTCCATGGGGTTACAAGCCCACAGGTTGGATGCCAAGGGCTCGCATACCAGATGAGAGAGGTCAGACTTGGACGGCCTTGATAATGACTTAGACAACCTATCCCACCCCTTACTTGCCAAACTATTTTCCCAGGAGGGGAAAAACGTTCCACTTTTGAGCTTGGAATCATGATCTTGGGGCTAGGGCATGGTGGTGAGGTGTCACTCTTTGACACATGGACGTTTGAGGAGGAGAAGGTTCTTCACCATGATGAGAGTGCTTAGATGCTTGACATGTAGACTTTGGAGGCCTATCCATGCTTCTCCAACACCGACGACTTCCTCAAAGTGGAAAAATGTCCCCTAAAGGGGTGACGTCGTCCTAAATTAGGGTTTTATTTGTGCAAAAAGTGAAATTTTAAGTGAATTGTTTAATATTACTTTGTTGAGGGGGAAATATTGGCATTGTTGGCCCCTAATATCATTGCTTACTCCTTAATTTGTGGACAAACAATGTGTTGGAAAATTCAGTTAACAGACAGCGAACACAAGAACGCAATGCTTGTCATTGATGGCAACAGTGAAGATGACAGGCAAACAGGCAAACAGAAGACAAGTTTAGAGAGGTGAATGATCGAAAGAAGTGAATGATCTCAGCCGTCAAATCCGAGCACAGAGCCCGACCATCGTCGGATCAAGGATAACCTGCACGCTATTTAAAGTGCAAAGAGAAGTGGGCGCAACGACCATCGTCGGATCAAGGATAACCTGCACGCTCTTTAAAGTACAAAGAGAAGTGGGCGCAATCAAAATATGCAAATTCATGATCTAATCTGAGCCGTCGAGATCTAGGTTGATCTGGACCATTGATTCTTTTCATCGGAGAATCGGGAATCGGAGTTTCACGAGTCCCGTGAACAATGACAACGAAAACCCCAAAATCGCGATATGCGATTTCACGATGTAATCACAGTCGTTGGATAAGAAGTGATTTGGACCGTTGATCACAGCCCGTATCGGAGTATCGGGGATCGAGACTTTGTAATGCCAAAATATCTTGACATCAAGAACCCCAAAATCACGAAATGCGATTTCACGATTTAATCGCAGCCGTTGAATCCAGAATGAATCTGAACCGTAGAATCCAGGTTGTGTCGGAGTTTCGTGAATCGGGATATGGTAAGGATTGCAACATGAATTGTGAAATCGCGATGAAAGAAATCTCGACTGAACCTGAACCGTCAGATCAACATGTGATCTAGACCATTGATCCAAATCACGACAGCAGACCACGTCAGCTAGGGACACATGGCACAACCAGGGAATGACAGGTTTCAGGCAGATTCAACACTTCAGGCACATGTAAGTCACGAATCAGAGTGACACGTGGTAGGATCTAACACGTGTCAAACCACGTGTGACATCAGCAGAGGCATCGGCAATCGGGACTTTGAAATGACAAAGTCACTTGACATCGAAAGTCTCAAAATCCCGGAGGGATCGGGACCGTCCATCTAAGGGACAGGTGTCAAAGATCAAGGCGCCGTCGGCATTTTGTTCATCTAGAAATCAGGGATCCTATTGACAAGAGTTTTGTGCAAGTCAGAATCGCGATCTCCGAAACCCCGATGAGTGGGGGCCAGCTGTCAGTATAGCAGAGAAGGAGAACGGAGGCATAGTGGAGGCCAGCTGTCAGCGTAACGGAGCGTCAGTATTTGGACGATCGGGAATCCCGTGGTTGTATGCATGGAGGCATCACAGACCCCGTAGCCCCGATGGGGTAAGATTGTGGTCACGGAGTAATGGTCATGTGAACCCGGAGGTCCAGCGCATGGATAAAAGGGCTCATCGAAAATCGGGGATTCGAGAGGACAGTGACTCTCGACAGCGTAAAGTCTGAAACCCCGAAACCTGATTTAAAAGGCAAGAATTATAAAGATTATCTAACGGTGCGAATAAGGTTTGAAAGTGATCGGAGGGCTGTTGTTCTTCCTCACACATTAACGCTTCAGTTATGAATCAGTTAAGAGAAACGGACTGATAATGACAAATCGGTTAGTGTTTCAGTAGCCAAGATAGATGTCCTTGTATTACCTATTGGAAGGGGAAGTGGAATCATCAAGGAAGCGTGTATAAAATAAAATGAGTGAGACTGAATTTGGTTGGTGGTTCTGAAGGAAAAATGAGTAAATAGTAAGAAAAAGAAAACGAGCAGAGGCATAGCAAGAAATGAAGCAAATGTGCAGAGAGAGAGAAAATGCAGAACAGAAGCAGAGAAGAATGACAGAAAAGGTGATGCAGAGCAGACATGCTAAACAAACAAAAGAAGAAAAGAATTGCAGAATAGTTTGTTGAAGATCAGATACAGAGAAAGATTGGTAAGATTTGATTTATCTGAGTAGTTGTCTGTGTATTCATTATTTATAATATTCTAGGGAGGTTGGGAGGTCCTCGGGAGGACTGTTGTCCTCAGAGGTTCAAGTGGAAGCTTGAACACAGGAAGTTGTTGCTTCCATCTGGTTGCAACCAGAGAAACTAGGGTGGCAAGGTGGTTCTAGGGAGAACAAGTGTTCTCTGTTATACAAGTTGGAGCATGTGTAACTGGAAGTTGGTGCTTCCATCCAGTTGGTGTTGGAGCTTTCAGGAAGTTGGTGCTTCCATCCAGTTGGTGCTAGAACATTCAGGGAGTTGGTGCTTCCTTCTAGTGGGTGCTAGAGAAACCAGAGAGTTGGTGCTCTCAAACAAATTGCAACTTGTAAAACAGAGGTAGCAGCCTCACATTGAGTTGGTGGTCAATTGTCAATGATGTACAGAACTGAAAAAGACTGCCTATCATTTCGAAGAAGAAGAGGTTTTCTCCCTTTATGGGTTTCCTCATGAAAATCTGTCTCTGTGTGTAATTTATGTGTGACTGATGGTCTTTACTTTTATTTTCCATATGCTGTTTATTGTTGATGACCACATGAAGAGAGATTAACAATGTTTAATAAGTATAAAATTGTTTAATCTCACATACAACTGATTCACCCCCCCCCCCTCTCAGTTGTTTTAGTATTTCCAACAATTGGTATCAGAGCGGGTTCCTTTTATTTAAAGGTAGATCTGTAAGCTTAAACATGAAAAGTCATGAAGGGACTTCAGCTTCTAAGCCTCCTCTATTTGATGGAACAAATTTTTCCTTCTGGAATATTAGAATGAGAACATACTTAATGGCCTTGGGTGCTGATGTTTGGGTTGTAGTAGAGACTGGATATACAAAGCCTGTTGTGCTAGCCACCAAGGATGCTAAGTTAAAGTTTAGTTTTAACGCTAAGGGGATGAACGCTATCTTGAATGGACTTGTTGAAGCTGAGTTTGTAAAAGTGATGCATCTTAATACTGCCAAAGAAATGTGGGATAAACTTATTAACAGTTATGAAGGAAATGAGAAGGTAAAAGGTGCCAAACTTCAAACATACAGATTGAAATTTGAACAACTAAAGATGA
>ML781775.1:847195-862159 GCA_009831015.1 Picea engelmannii
GACAGAAAAGGTGATGCAGAGCAGACATGCTAAACAAACAAAAGAAGAAAAGAATTGCAGAACAGTTTGTTGAAGATCAGATACAGAGAAAGATTGGTAAGATTTGATTTATCTGAGTAGTTGTCTGTGTATTCATTATTTATAATATTCTAGGGAGGTTGGGAGGTGCTCGAGATGACTGTTGTCCTCAGAGGTTCAAGTGGAATCTTGAACACAGGAAGTTGTTGCTTACATCTGGTTGCAACCAGAGAAACTACGGTGGCAGGGTGGTGCTAGGGAGAACAAGTGTTCTCTGTTATACAGGTTGGATCCTGTGTAACTGGAAGTTGGTGCTTCCATCCAGTTGGTGTTGGAGCTTTCAGGAAGTTGGTGCTTCCTTCCAGTTGGTGCTGGAACATTCAGGGAGTTGGTGCTTCCTTCTAGTGGGTGCTAGAGAAACCAGAGAGTTGGTGCTCTCAAACAAGTTGCAGCTTGTAAAACAGAGGTAGCAGCCTCACATTGAGTTGGTGCTCAATTGTAAATGATGTACAGAACTGAAAAAGATTGCCTATCATTTCGAAGAAGAAGAGGTTTTCTCCCTTTATGGGTTTCCTCGTGAAAATTTGTCTCTGTGTGTAATTTATGTGTGACTGGTGGTCTTTACTTTTATTGTCCATATGTTGTATATTGTTGATGACCACATGAAGAGAGATTAACAATGTTTAATAAGTATAAAATTGTTTAAGCTCACATACCACTGATTCACGCCCCCCTCTCAGTTGTTTTAGTATTTCCAACACAATGTTAGCTACATTTTGTATAAATATAGATCATAGGATCTCATTTTAAAACATAAATCTCCCTATTGTGAGAGGCCTTGGTATGAAATTTGCACCACACTTGGCTCTTTTCATCTCTTGTGCACTTGTTTATGGTTATCTATTGGTGAATGGTTGATGGAAGTCCAGCACTAGCCTTGCATGATGCTATCTATATCTTGTAGTGGATTTTCTTGGCATTTATCTTGATCTTGGTATGGTTTTCTACTATTATGCTATCATTTTTCAAGTTCAAGTTTTGTTATGCTAGGATCTAGGTGGGAAGTATAAGGACATACACCCCCACCATAGCCTTAATCATTTTATTTGCTTCATCTCATTGATTATACAAGGGTTTTCTAAGAGAAGTATAAGGGCATACACCATCTTAGCTTAAACCCTAGCCTAAAGAGACTTGGCTTGGGAAGTAAAAGGGCTTACACCCCTAACGAGGTAGCTTCTCTAAGCTCATTTTGACTCCATTAAACCAATAGTAAAGGAACTAGTAATATTTTTTTGCATTGGAGATATAAAATCATTGCCTTGGGAAACATAATTTTTGGTCTTTTGAAAGGTTTCTTTCTTGAAGTTGATTTGTCTCATTGAGATGAGTCTTCCCCCACTAGGGAGTCCCCTCTCTCCCAACACTCTAATTGTTTTTACAAACTTTAACCTACATCCATTAGGGTTTCATAACCCTATCTACTAACAGTCTCATAACTCTTAAACTAACCCTATACTATCTCTCTAACTTTGCTCATTTACTCTACTAACTAGGGCGTATCTTTTGAGCTACTTCTTGGCACTTTTCCATGGTTGATTTTGTTGCTCCATGCCACTGAATGTTCTTGTTGATTGAAACTTCATGAGACATTCTCCATATCGTTCTCCTTTGGACTGAGTTGAGACGTCTGTGAGATCGCCCATGTGATGGGTGTGGCATACTCCTCTGGACTGAGTTAAGATGACGTGTGGTCTCTTGTCGTGCTCCTATGGACTGAGTTGAGACGACTTGATATGGTATCATGTCTTACTCTAAAGGACTTAGTTGATTCGACATGAGATGGCTCTCCATATGGTACTCTTATGGACTTAGTTGAGTTAATCTGTTGAGAGTGACATCCCTATGGTTGAGCACAGATGGACGTGTCCCTAGTTGTTGAGCACTAGAGGATGTGAGAGATCCTTTCTATATTGTCTAAGAGTAATATTTACTATGTAAACCTAATTGTATAAAAGGGTACAAACCAGCCCCACCATGTAAAAGATAATTAATATTGTGTAATGATTAATTATATTTTAAGTTGTTCAGGTCGGTCATATTGTGCCAATAGACACATCCATTTGATGTGTATAAGTCTTGTATTTATATGAGAGATAGATCCCCATTGTGGATCACTCTCACTTGCCATCTCATGATTTCATACCTACTTGTATGGATGAAGTGCGCATCCTTCTAAGGCGCTAGCTTTCTCAATTATAGGGCACCCTCTTGTGTGCTTGGGTTTGGTGGTGGATGGTGGATCTTCTCTTGGAAATATAAGCAAAGGATTGTTGAGTTTTTCCCTTGATTGAGAAGGGTTTTCCCAGGATAAATTCTGGTGTCTTTTGTGCATGGTTATTCTTCTTGTGATCTTGGTTTACTGCAGCTAGTGCATTGTTGTTGCAGTGGTTATGGTTCAAGATAATGCTAAAAAGAAATAAACTACATATGTTTGAGATAAGCATTAAAATTCAACATGGTATAGAGCAAGTTCTTGAAGATGACTACTGCACAATATTGAAGGCAAGCAATGAAATTTGAGGGTTGCTAGAGCCCTTGCCGTTGGCATAAGGAGAGGACCAAACCCTCCCTTAAACTTTGTGGTGAAGGTTGAGACAGGTCGCAGGCCTATTATACCTGGTCGAGCGTTGTTTAAAAATTTTACCAACATGGAGAGCCCCCTCTAGGGTTGTCAGAGAAGAGTCCCAACAGCAGAACACTTACGGATTTAACCTCAGTGCTAAACCATAGACTTAAAACCAAAAATTGCATACCTGTTGCAACACATTTGAGGCAGTGAATAAGTGTTATCTGAGGCAGTGAATAAGAGTTTTCTGAGGCAATTTTCTAAGGGAGGAAGGTAGATCTAGAGGCTTGTTCTATGGAAGCACTGAGTGGATTTCAGAACAGTCTTTATGACATTTCTAGATCAGATTTAAAGACGGTTTTTTGTGACTGAATTTGGGCCTGTTCTAAGACTATTTCTGAAAAAGTGATAAGGCAGGTTTCAAGGTTTGTTCTGAGACCTATACTACCTACATGTATAGTCATCCAAAAAGACAGAAGTGACAAGTATAAGGATGAGGTTGAAGTCTGTCTTTATGGGCATATTGAGGCCCATTCTAAGGCAAATTCTGAAGCAAATTCCAAACTTGTTCTAAGGTTAAACAAGGGTATATTTGGAGCTGTGAAAAAGGGAAGATCTGAGGAAGTATATCAGCCAAATTTCTAAATTTGAGTTTGAAGAAATCTTGAGTAAAATTTATGAAAACTTGTTTCAAAATTGATCCATGGGGTGACTTTTGAGTGTGTGCTATAAGTGCACCTTATTCAACGAGACTAAGACTTGAATATCAAAGAGACTAGACTTGCAGTTAGTAATGTGCAAGGTTTCAAGCCCTTGTCACTATGAGATTAGACTTGCAGTTATTGAGGTGAGAGGAAAGCAACATAAGCCACCTCAAAATAAGTCAAGGAATGCAAGAAATAATTACGAGGAGTTCTTCTCTATCTCAGTGTTCTCGGGAAGACCAAAAGCAAGATTGATCATGATTGTAGACTAAGGTAAGTTTTGTACTACTTTCCTTAATTGATTTTATCATTACTCTGTAGTAGCTTGCTTTTGATAATGAAGGGTATTATCCTTGGTGTGGGAGCCCTCATGACTTGGACCATTATCCATGGTACGGGAGTCCAAATTTTCTTGGTTGGTTGTTATCCTAGTACAGGAAGCCATTTTGGTTGTTATCGCTACGAGAGGCCATCTTGGTTATTATCCTAGTACGAGAGGCCATATTTCTTATTTCATTATTGAAGGGCCATGATCTCTAGTACACGATTCCAATTTTCTTTGGTTGGTTATTATCCTAGTACATGAGGCCATTTTGATTGTTATCCCTACGGGAGGTCATCTTGGTTATTATCCTAGTACAGGAGGCCAACAAAGTATTGTAGAGGCAGTAGAGGACCTAAGAAGATATGGGATGTCTCTAGGTTGGTAACACAGGAAAAGGAATATGTATGTCCTTCAGACTTCAGAGGGAGTCAAACTATTTGACAAGAAGGAAGAAACAGTACCTTCTCCCCCTTCAGCAGTTCAGAGGGAGACAATTATCGATCCAGTTGATCTAGTTGATCATGTAGCTCCAGCTGATGATTCCTAGAGACATGGAAGTAGGCCGGGAGAGGCCTAGATGGGCTCGACAAAATCTACTAGAGGTAGAGGGACATGCATCTCCTCGTTACATTCCGAGAGAACAAGAGACCATAGGGATTTTCGAGTTATGAGCCACATCATTGATATTGAACCTTCTTGTCATGGAAGAAGCAACAGGACAGCAGTTTTGGCAAGATGCCATGACCAAAGAGTATCAGTCCATATTGAAGAATGATGTGTGGAATACTGTTAGGAGACCAAAAGGGAAGTATATAGTGACTTCCAAGTGGATCTATAAGATCAAACATGCAGCTCATGGAAGTGTCGAAAGCGAGATTTGTGGCTAGAATATTCTCTCAGGTGGAGGGAATATATTATGAGGAGACATTTGCTCATGTTGCCAAAATACGCTTCCATTTGTACGATTATTGCTCTTGCAGCATCCATGGGTTGGAGAGTATATCAGATGGATGTAAAGACAGCCTTTCTCAATGGTGAGATTGACGAAGAATCTTGCATCAAGCAGTCATATGGATTTGTGACACTTGAGAAGGAGTCTCATGTATATAGGTTGAAGAAAGCCTTGTATGGACTAAAGCAGGCACCTTGAGCATGATTGTTGGATACTTGATGAGATTGGGCTTCAACAAGAGTGTTGTTGGTCCACCCTATACTATCACATTATTGGTGACAAGTGCATGATTTTGGTCATGTATGTTGATGACTTATTCCTCACCGGTTTAGATAGCCTCATTGTTGAATGCAAGTGTGCATTGGCTTCTGAATTTGAGATGAAGGACCTTGGTATGATGCACTACTTCTTGGGAATATCACTATGGCATAGGACTGATGAGATTTTCCTTAGTCAAGGAAAATATACATTCGATATATTGAAGAGATTCGGTATGACGGACTACAGATCCATGCCTATACCGATGGTGATGAATTTGAAGAATATGAACGAGGCTTTTTATGATTCAATCGAGACAGACACACTCAATAGCAGCAAAGCATGTGTTGATATATCTACGAGGCACAGTTGGGTATGGCCTGAGATATGCCTATGGTGTAGACATGAGATTGCAGGGATATGTCGATGTAGATTGGGCAGGGAGCACAATGGATCAAAAGAGCACATCCGATTGTTGTTTTACTTTGGGATCTTCCATGGTTTCCTAGTGCAGCAGGAAACATACTTATGTGGCTATGACTACCGCAGAAGGAGAGTACATCGCATTATGTCTAGCAGTGTGGATTTGCAAGCTCCTTGTTGATTTATTTGGTCATGAGATGGATTCCACTGTTATCCATTGCGATAACCAAAGTTGTGTGAAGCTCTCTGAGAATCATGTGTTTCACGATAAATCGAAACACATTGAGATCAAATACAATTACATCAAACATATGGTGCAGAGGAAAGAAGTACATGTGCAATACCTTTCTACACACGAGAAATTTGAAGATGTCTTCACTAAACTGTTTTCCAAGACGAAGTTTGAGTACTTTCCTGAGAGACTTGGCGTGGTGGAGAATGTATCCCTAGTTGAGAGGGATTTTTTTTAATTGCAGCTTCATGAGACATTCTCCAAATCGTTCTCCTATGAACTTAGTTGAGACGTCTGTGAGATACCCCATGCGATGGGTGTGTCATACTCCTCTAGACTGAGTTGAGATGATGTGTCGTCTCTTGTCGTGCTCCTCTAGACTGAGTTGAGACTACTTGAGATGGTCTCATGTCTGACTCCTATGGACTTAGTTGAGTCAACATGAGATGGCTCTCCATATGGTATTCCTATGGACATAGTTGAGTTAATCTGTTGAGAATGGCGTCCCTGTGGTTGAGCACAGGTGGGCATGTCCCTAGTGGCTGAGCACTAGAGGATGTGAGATATTCTTGCTATATTGTCTAAGAGTAAGATTTACTATGAACCCTAATTGTGTAAAAGGGTACAATTTGGCCCCACCATGTAAAAGATAATTAATATTGTGTAATGATTAATTATATTTTAAGTTGTTCGGGTCGGCCCTATTGTGACAATAGAAACATGCATTTGATGTGTCTAAGTCTTGTATTTATATGATAGATAGATCCCATCGTGGATCACTCTCACTTGTCATCTCATGATTTCAGACCTACTTGTATGGTTGAAGTGTGCATCCTTCTAAGGCGCTAGATTTCTCAGTTATAAGGCGCCCTCTTGTGTGTTAGGGTTTGGTGGTGGATGGTGGATATTCTCTTGGCAATATAAGGAAAGGATTGTTGGTTTTTTCCTTTAATTGAGAATGATTTTCCCAGGATAAATTCCGGTGTCTTTTGTGCATGGTTATTCTTCTTGTGATCTTGGTTTACTGCATCTAGTGCATTGTTGCTACAATAGTTATGGTTTAAGCTAATTCTAAAAAGAAATAAACTACATATGTTTGAGATAAGCATTAAAATTCAACAAATGCTACAACCATAAGGCTGCAAATTTCTGCAGAAAATACATGTTTACAATAGCTATATTTTATTGCTTCTTAAGTGCCAATTTTCAGCCTATATTCATTGCTAAGTTTGATGTTGATTTACCTAACTAGTCTATATCTTTATATGTTAATTTTAGATGTTTTATTTGCTGATATAAACTGATATATACTGCCACAAATTAGGGACAACAACCATAACTTGTTGATCCAACTAACATCTATCATTGCAAAGTGTATTTTCTTGTGTCTCGGGCAGGTACAATCATCAGAAGAAGTATTATACTTGTGGGGCAACAATTACTTAACTTGCAAGGAATCTCTCCCTACCTTTTATTCCACTTAGATTTGACCTCTAGGGGCTTCACTTCCATTTCCCTCCTTCTCCATCTCAATCCCCCTAGGGTCATCAAGATCGCCTCCCTAGAGTGACCTAGTCACCCTTGAAGTGTGGGACATGTTGATGATTGCAGCATCATGAGACATTCTCCAGATCGTTCTCCTCTGGACTGAGTTGAGACATCTGTGAGAGAGCCCATGCGATGGGTGTGTCATACTCCTCTGAACTGAGTTGAGACGACGTGTGGTCTCTTGTCGTGCTCCTCTGGACTAAGTTGAGACAACTTGAGATGGTCTCATGTCTGACTCCTATGGACTTAGTTGAGTCAACTTGAGATGGATCCCCAGATGGTACTCCTATGGAATTAGTTGAGTTAATCTGTTGGGAGTGATGTCCCTGTGGCTGAGAATAGGTGGACGTGTCCCTAGTAGCTAAGCACTAGAGGTCATGTGGATCCCTTTCTATATTGTCTAAGAGTAATATTTGTTGTAACCCTAATTTGTATTGTGAAGGGTACAAGTCGGCCCCACCATGTAAAAGATAATTAATATTGTGTAAATATTAATTATATTATTTAGTTGAACAGGTCGGCCCTATTGTGCCAATAGACACATCAGTTTGATATGATAGGTCTTGTATAAATAAGAGTATATCCCCATTGTGGATCTAACTTACTCTCACACTTGTAACATTCTCTCAAGCTAAGTTGTACGGCTGAAGTGTGCACTTATTTTAGGTGCAAGTTTCTAGGTCAAAGAGCACCCTCTTGTGTGCTTTAGGGTTTATGGTGTGGGGGATCTTCTCTTGACTCTATAGCAAAGGATTGTTGGGTTTTTCCCTTGATTGAGAAGGGTTTTCCTGGGATAAAATCTTGTGTTCTTGTGCATGGTTATTCTTCTTGTGATCTTGGTTACTGCGGCACTTGTGTATGGTATTGTTGCATTGTTTATGGTTCAAGTACATGGTAAATTGAAATAAACCACATGTGCATGATCTAAGAATTAAAAATTCAACATGGTATCAGAGCAGAGTTCCTGAAAGAAGCATTGCACAAGCCATTGAAGTGCCAATCGTCACCTTCATGTTGCAACTACAAAAACGACCCCCCTTGTCAATCTAGTTTTAGCACCTTCCACTTGAACGTTGGGGATAATTTTTGCATAGGAGTGTACGGCCTCCTTAAGCGTGCCTCCTACAACTCTCATATTGCAAATCAAAGAAACTTTGATTTTTGTCCCCTAGGGTTTCTAGGGTTTCTACAGAATTTCGGCCTCTAGGGTTTATGCATCTCATTGAAGGATTTTTGCAGCTCACCAGGGCTCTTTTGACTTTTCAAGGCTTATTGTTGGTAGTCATAAGTCCAATGAAACCTAAGGTTGCAAGCCTAGCCTAGTCGTTTGGTTTCCTAGCCTAGCCATTAAGGTTTGTGAAGAATTTGCAAACCATGAGGAACAGAGATTGGATGGAAGATAGGGTTGATGGATCAAGCAACTTTAGCTCCTAGAAATCAAGTCTACAAATCACTCTATAAGAGGATGATCTATTGAGTTTGATAGAAAATACTCTACCAGAAACAGCAATCGATGAAGAGAAAGCATATTGGAAGGCAGACGATGTCAAAGGAAGGAAGATAATCACATATTCAGTAAGATATCATCTACTACCTCGTATTTCTACCTTGAAGACAGCTTATGAGATGTATGATGCATTGAATAAGATGTTTGAGAGAAACAACACAAACAGAGATCTTACATTGAAACACCAACTTCAAAATATCAAGATGACGAAAGCTTACACCATTTCCACCTTATTCATGAGGATCTCAAAGATCAGATATCATCTAGGTTCCATTGGAGAATACATAACAGATAGATAACTTGTCATGACTACTCTCAATTCTCTACCAAGACATTGGTAACCATTTCTTCAAAGTATTAGTGGAAGAGCAGATCTACCTGAGTTTGATCGTCTATGGACAGACTGCACCCAGGAGGAAACCAGACTTATAGCCATAGGAGTGTAAGACTCCCATCATTATGACAATCAAGATCTTTCTTCTCACGCAAAGAGAGGAAGAATAAATAGAAGAAGTTTTAGCAAAGCATTCAAAGACAAGAAAAATTCAGCAACTCCAAGTCATGAACAGAGAAAATACATATCAAGGATTCAATGTTTCAGATGTGGCAAGTATGGACACATTGCGAGAAATTGTCCTACCAGAAAGAAAGGAAGACAACTTGCATCCACTTTCGATGTTGATCTAGAACCACATCAGAGAGATGAAGACATAAAATATGAAGCATTATTCTTCATATCAGCACTCCTAGGTACGGTTTCTACAAATAGTGATATTTGGTTAATTGATATTGGTGCTTCTAGACACATGACTGGATACAGAGAACATCTTACAGACCTTGTTGAGAAAGAGTCTCATCTACATGTTGTACTTGGTGATAATGTCAGATATATTATGAAAGGATTTGGAACTTATACCTTCCAACTAGATTTTGGCATACCACTTCAATTGAGTGAGGTACTATATGTACCTCGGATGAAAAGGAACCTTGTCTATGTTTCTACCTTACAAGATAAAGGCTAAAGGGTTACTTTATCTGAAGGAAAATTTCATGCATGGAACAAGAACTCACACATGGATTATGCCTGAGTGATTGGTGTTTGAGAAAATAGTTTGTAAATATTGATTTTTCGACCATTCTAGGCCCTGTTACATGATACTATCAGCTTGAGCGAGCTATGGCATAGGAGACTTGCTAATTTACATTACAGAGCCCTCCCCACTCTGGGGAAGATGGTAACAGGCCTTCCAGAGATACATGTTCAGCATAATGGTGTTTGCATTGGTTGTTCTCTTGGCAAGAATGTCAAGGGGTTCTTCTTGAGCAATGACATTAGATCCAATGGGATCTTGGACTTGATACATTCAGATGTTTGTGGAATCGTGATTGTTGCTTTCTTGAACGGATATTTTTACTATGTGCTCTTCATAGATGATCACTCTTGGAAGATGTGGATTTACTTCTTGAAGACCAAGGATGGAGTCCTTGGGAGATTTCAAGAGTTTAAAGCTCAGGTTGAGAACCTGACCAGGAGGAGAATCAAGGTGTTGAGATCAGATAATGGAGGAGTACACCTCCAGGGATTTCAATGATTTTTGTATTGAGGCAGGGATCAAGAGGGACTACATCGTTCCTTATAACCCTCAGCAGAATGGGGTTGCAGAGAGGAAGAACAGAACCATTATTGAGGAAACCAAAGCGATGATACATGATCAAAATATACCTATGATTATGTGGGAAGAAGCATCCATGAAAATTGTGTATGTTCAGAATAGGAGTCCTAATCAAATTCTAAAGAACATAACTCCTTAATAAGCTTTCATCGGACTGAAGCCTAAGGTTGGACACTTCAGGATAGTTGGGTGCCCAATATACTTTCATGTACCCAAGGAGAAGAGGACCAAGCTAGACCCTTCAGGCATAAAGGGTACATTTGTAGGGTACAGTGAATCTTTGAAGGCATATCGGATATACATCCTTGGTCAGAGACAGATCGAGGTTAGCAGAGATGTCACTTTTGAGGAAGAGATAGTCTTCCAAAGATCCAGAGAATCTCATATGGATATTGACAGTGAAAAGAATTAAGAGACGATACCTTCTCCCCCTTCAGTAGTTTAGAGGGAGACAGTTGTTGATCCAATTGATCTCGTAGCTCTAGTTGATGTTCCCAGAGACATTATAGTAGGCCATAAGAGGCGTGCTTGGGCTCAACAGACTCTACAGGAGGCAGAGGGACATGCAGCTCCTCGTGGAACATTCTGAGAGAGCAAGAGACCACAAATATTTTTGAGGTATATTTCATCTATGAGCCACATCATTGATACTGAGCCTTCTTGTCATGGAAAAGAAGCAGGTTTGGCAAGATACCATGACCGAAGAGTATCAGTCCATCATGAAGAATGATGTGTCGGATATTGTTTTGAGACTAGAAGAGAAGTTTGTAGTGACTTCCAAGTGGATCTATAAGATCAAACATACAACTGATGGAAGTGTCAAGAAGTACAAAGTGATATTTGTGGCTAGAGGATTATCTCAGGTGGAGGGAATAGATTATGAGGAGACATTTTCTCATGTTCCCCGATACACTTCAATGTGTACGATTATTTCCCTTGCAGCATCCATGGGCTGGAGACTACATCAGATGGATGTAAAGACATCCTTTCTCAATGGTGAGATTGAGGAAGAAATTTACATCGAGCAGTCAGATGGATTTGTGACACATGAGAAGGAGTCTCATGTATGCAGGTTGAAGAAATCCATGTATGGACTAAAGCAGGAACCTCGTGTGTGGTATGAGAATATTGATGGATACTTTATGGGTTTGGGTTTCAGTAAGAGGGTTGTTGATCCTAACCTATACTATCACATTGTTGGTGACAACTCCCTAATTTTGGTCCTGTACGTTGATGACTTATTCCTCACAGGTTCAAAAAGTCTTATTGTTGAATGCAAGTGTGCATTGAGATCAGAATTCGAGACAAAGGAACTTAGTATGATGCGCTACTATTTGGGACTAGAAGCATGGCAGAGGACTGATGAGATTTTCCTAAGTCAAGGAAAATATACAGTCGAGATATTGAAGAAATTTGGGATGACAGACTACGGATCCATGCCTACACTGATGGTGATGAATTTGAAGAAAATGAACGAGGCTTCTTCTGATTCAGGCGATATTGATCCACATCTTTACAGGCAGCTGATTGGATCATTAATGTATCTGGTTAACAATAGACCTGATATATGTTATGTAGTGAGTGTACTCAGTGATTTTATGAGTCAGTCGAGACAGACACACTGGATAACAGTGAAGAATGTGTTGAGATATCTACAAGGAACGGTTGGTTATGGACTAAGATATGCCTACGATGTAGACATAATATTGCAGGGATATGTCAATGTAGATTGGGCAAGGAGCGTTGTAGACCGGAAGAGCACATATGGTTGTTGTTTTACTTTGGGATCTGCCATGGTTTCCTGGTGCAGTAGGAAATAGACTTTTGTGGATTTGAGTACCACAAAAGAAGAGTACATTACATTATGTGTGGCAATCCGCAAAGCAGTGTGGCTTCGCAAGCTCCTTGAAGACTTATTTGGTCATGAGATGGATTCCACCGTTATCCATTGTGATAAATAGAATTATGTGAAGCTCTCTGAGAATATTGTGTTTCACGATAAATCGAAACACATTGACATCAAATACCATTACATCAGAGATATGGTGTAGAGGAAAGCAATACATGTGCAGTACTTTTCTATACACGAGCAAGTTGCAAATGTCTTCACCAAAACGCTTGCCAGGATGAACTTCGAGTACTTCCATGAGAGACTTGGCATGATGGAGAATGCCTCCCTAGCTGAGAGGGAGTGTTGATGATTGCATCTTCATGAGACATTCTCCAGATTGTTCTCCTCTGGACTGAGTTGAGACATTTGTGAGAGAGCCCATGTGATGGGTGTGTCATACTCCTATGAATTGAGTTGAGATGACGTGTGGTCTCTTGTCGTGCTCCTATGAACTAATTTGAGACAACTTGAAATGGTCTCATGTCTAAATCCTATGGACTTAGTTGAGTCGACTTGACATGGATCTCCAGATGGTACTCCTATGGACTTAGTTGAGTTAATCTGTTGAGAGTGACAGCCATGTGGCTGAGCACAGGTGGACATGTCCCTAGTGGTTGAGCACTAGAGGACATGTGGATCCCTTGCTATATTGTCTAAGAGTAAGATTTGTTGTAACCCTAATTTGTATTGTGAAGGGTACAAGTCAACCCCACCATGTAAAAGATAATCAATATTGTGTAAAGATTAATTATATTATTCAGTTGAACAAGTCGGCCCTATTGTGCCAATAGACACATCCTTTTGATGTGATAGATCTTGTATAAATAAGAGTAGATCCCCACTATGGATCTAACTCACTCTCACACTTGTAACATTCTCTCAAGCTAAGTTGTATGGTTGAAGTGCGCACTTATCTTAGGCGCAAGTTTCTAGGTGAAAGAGCACCCTCTTGTGTGCTCTAGGGTTTATGGTGTGGGGGGTCTTCTCTTGACTCTAAAGTAAAGGATTGTTGGGTTTTTCCCTTGATTGAGAAGGGTTTTCCTAGGATAAACTATTGTGTTCTTGTGCATGGTTATTCTTCTTGTGATATTGGTTACTGCAGCACTTGTGTATGGTATCGTTGCATTGTTTATGGTTCAAGTACATGCTAAATTGAAATAAACCACATTTGCATGAACTAAGCATTAAAAATTCAACAGGACCTACATCGAGGTGACATTGGGTGTAGGATTCCCAAGTTGTAGCACTTTCCTTGTGGTTGGGTCGGTCTTTGCCCAACCTACAACTTGCATTATAATAGGGTGAAATCAAGATCACCAAGAAAATAACTCCAAATACAAAGTGTTGAACCTTCAAACACCTCCTAATTGATAAGAAAAATAGCTTATTGAAAGTCCATTTTCAACTTTTGAAATTGAGACTCTGAATTACAATGGACTCAATTATGTCATGTTACTCACAGAGACATTCATGGATGCATGACCATACAACTGATAACTTCAATTAACCTCAACTCAAAAAACTTATGAGACCTTACAAATAACTTTTGTAAGTTGTCTCCCTTAGTTTTAGCTAATTTCTTTGAATTTGTCAATGATGACTAAAAGATTGCTTTACATCCTTTGATATTTTGTTGCCTTCTATATATGTACTTGTTTCCAAAAAGAGCAATAAAATGCACCAATAGACATCATGGAAGACAGAAAGATCCTAAGACCACCCTATTCAATTTTGGGTGGGTCTAAAATACTATCGAAAAAAATTATAATTGCAATGGTTCTATATCCGTCTATTGAATTTTTTCACACAAAATCTCCTTGTAACTCTAAAAACACCTTATATCCTCAAGCTCCACAATCTAAAATCTTATAATCCCAATTACAAAGTTTGAAAATTGCAAGCCCCCTTTATCAATTTGAGGCTTTCAAATAAATTCCTTATACCATGTAATTATTGTCAAGCATACAAAATAGCTTATATCCCTATTGAAATATACAATGAGTTCCTAGCCACTTTGACTCTCTACAAAGAACACAAAGCTCTAACAAATAGTTTCTTACAACCTTAGAAGGACTCAAACCTATGATCTTTGTTGTCATCCAAAATACTAGTCAAAATGTTTACACCAACAATAGGTTTCATCAATATTTGATGTCTAAACAATACTTGGGAATAACATAAACTCAATTAGAAAATAATGGGTTATAGCTTTGCAAATTAACTCATTGGAAATGTTTCATAAATGAACTACACAAATGTACGTAACCTCAACCAATATCTTCCATGTGTCTCTTCTTGTTTCTCCCTCATCCAATATCTACCCAACAACATGTATGCAACCTTTAACACCCAACAAAGCTAGATTCAAATCACTTCAATCCTACTTGGAAACTTACAACAATTTCAAGCTACAAATCAATCGAAACATTCTCTACAATGTAGACTCTGTGATTAATACACAACCACCCCAATGACAATAGTGACAACATTACTCGATGAATTGTCAATGCCTTCTACCTAAGGTCTCTGCTGAAATTATGTGTGCATGAGGGGTGATGAGGGTAGAACTCGACTTTGAAGTCATTTGTGGACTGTATGTTAAAAGATAACCACATTTTTTGGTAGTAATATTCAACTTGAATTCCAAACTTGTTGCTTTGATATCCAAACCATCATCAAGTTAAACTTTTAACAACAATATAAATCAGCATAACAATTTTAAAATATTGTGTAACTGCAAAGAATATTCTTATCCCCTTTTGTGGATAAACTAAAAGATAGAATATATTTATTATTCATTAGAT
>ML781776.1:0-12186 GCA_009831015.1 Picea engelmannii
GTTCAGTTGCAGTATATATCTACAGATGAGCAGGTAGCAGATATTCTCACCAAGGCCCTGCCACGGGGCAAGCATGTCTTCTTCAGAGACAAGATGGGCTTGGTGAGGAACACCTTCCTCGGTAAGAGGGAGTGTTGAGATTTATACCTTGGGAGGTGTTCCCCATGTGCTTTTGTCCTCCTTAGCACATGAGGGAAGGACTTGACACTGTACCTAGTACTTTTGTCTATTTTCACTTTGACTTTGGTTAAAGTGAATTTTGGTCACTTTTGGCTAAAGTGAGTATTAAATCACTTTGTGGTGATTTTGGAGACATAAGTAGACTTAGGAAACTTAACCCAAAAGTGGGTTATGATTTAGAATTGATTGGTGAGATCTCATCCACTCATTTGGATTGATCTCAACCATTAATTCTTACGTTTCCTATTCTTGACTAAGGAGGGCGCAAAGGGTCTAAGGAGGGCGCACTTATTCATGGAGAGTTTTGCTCATGGGAGGAGGAGAACTCAAGCTATGGAGATGAGGTCAGATGCTTGAGGTTTTGTGGAGGAGGCCACTAGCTTTCCTTGTGGATAGCTTGGAGCAGCTTGCTTCATTATTTTACTAGAGTCATTCTACAGTTGAGGAGGGCGCATGAGTTTGGCAGACTTATTCCTTCCTGGTGGGATTTCTAGCCATCAAATTTCAGTGAGGTTAGTTGCAGAGTGAGGACATCAGCTGGAGCTACATTCCTGCAGAGGGTTTTTCCATTCTGACATCACAGATGATTTCTGGAGCATTTACTGTGGTTCTGGCAGTTTACATGAGGGGCGCACCTGCTTGAGGGAGCTTGTATATCAACTCAGTTGGAGTTGCTATTGTATCAGGTTCCATCATTTATTGTGTTTACTGTAACCTATACTTGTTTTTCCTCATATATACATTTAGATCTCAAACTAGTTTTCCCCAGGGGGGTTTTGTCCAGGGTCATGTTGACCAAAAATACCATGTCTACAAATGCATGCTATTAGTTCTTAGATCTGTCCATTATCAGCAGTAAAACGATGTATTAGGTGTGTTATATTTATTTGAATTGCATGTACTAATTTCCTATGGCAAAAACGACATGCTAGAGCACCCAAATCGAAAATATAACCATAACAATCAGCTCAAAAGAAACATGATTGTTGGCTGTTATAAAACAGTAGAAAACTAAAACAAGACAGTGAAAACTTAGAGCCTTTGCTTGGTCAAAGACAGACCAAGAAGGCAAGCTGATAGGACCTAGAATTTTCACACTTTTGAGCACCGACAGGAGGCTCAGCTGGTGTGAGTGGACAAAAGCTCAGCTGGTGTGAGTGGATTCTCCTAGGAGCTCAGGGTTTAGAGTGGCTGCCAGGAGGAGGTCTTCAGGTTCGAGTTTTGTGCAGGTGTTGAGGTTGGATCCAGGTTCAAAGGGAGCTCCTACTGCAAACAGTGTGATGGACATGAGGACAGGACCAGGTGATGGTGATGGTGATGACAATGAGTACCACCCTCGATAAGAGGGAGTGTTAGTTTTTATAGCTCAAGAGGTACTCCGCATGTTTTGTCTTATATGCGAAAGTGACCTTGCATTTGCACTACTAGGCACTTGACTTTGTAATAGGCATTTTATAAAGTAATAAAGTAACTCTTTTATTAAAATGATTTTTTGTAAAAGTGACCTAATATTTTATTAAAGTGACTTTATGTCATAAAGTGCACTTATGTCATAAAGTGGAAAATTACTTTAGTAAATGTAAGTGATTTATTTTGGAGGGAATGAATCATGTCCCTTGATCATGTAAAGGAAAGATGAGATCTTGGCCATTGGATTTAGGGATGGGGAAGGTGAAAAGTCATTTTAAGTTATAAGAGTAAGCCTAGGGTAGTGTGCAAGACAAGTCATGAGAGATTTTGAGAGAGCTTGGAAGAATTTGTTTGCAACAGATTTGGCACTATTTCCAAGAGAAATTGGGCACAAATCCCAAGGAGAATTTTCTGTGTGAAAAATTGTTGAAGTTTATTGTTGTTGTTGGGGGTCGTACTGTAAGGATCCGTACAGGTTGTATAACAGGGAAGAGGGCACAAAATTTGAGGCAGACTAAGGCACGTTTTTTGAGGTTGTTTTGGAGTGTTTCTTGCTACAGCAAGGCCATATAGTTCAGGTCGTACAGCAACTGGTGGGCACTGTTTTCAAGGTGTTGTTCTACAGGAGGGTCATACAACGATACGGACTTGTTGGCACGATTTTCTAGGCAGAAAGTTGGGACAGTTGTGGGTGTCTGTAAGTTTTCTCATGCTGCCATGTATGTCTACTGTAACTTTTATTCTTCCTAAAGCTGATAATAAAATCTCTCTTGGTGGGTTTCCCTAAACTAGGGTTTTCCCTAGCTGGTTGCCAAAATCTAGGTGTGCACAAGTGTTTTGTGATTGTTGTTCATTGTTATTTTACACTGCAATACTTGCTTAGTAATGAGTGTTTCTACTTATGATATAGTTGTATGTGGGTATTACATATCAGAGTTTATTTAAGACAGAAATCTGTGCTTACTAAGTGTTTGAAAAAAGTCTTATGGAGTTATTAGTGTGTTTTTGTTACTGATTTTCTACATTTTGCACACTAATACTCAACACAGGATTTCATACATTCTCAATCAACAATAATTAAACAAGTACATAATGATCACTTATCTGGAACAATTGAACCACCAACTACATGTAGACCTCTGACTTTCCTCCCAACTTAGACAATGTTCCCCACAAACTAAGCACAAGTCACCCCCGAGATGGGCTTGAACTCCACTAGGGCAAGGAAAATCTATCCCTAGAGGTCTCTCAGTAGTAGCAATATCTCAATACAGGTGCCAAGTTCCACAGACTCTATTTTCCCCACATGCTTGTCCCACCCGGTAAGTGTGCCCCCTTATGGCTGCCCACTTCTTCTAGGCTTCAGCAACAAGCTGGACAGGAATAATCAAAATTTTGTGACGACCACTTGACATCTCTGGGAATCCAATTCCCTGCAATTCTCTCACCTAGAGAGAATGAACAAGGGCCTAACAACCCACCTCTTCAACGTAACAATTCTCTTTCGACGCTCTTCAGTAGGATCCTACGCTCTCCCTAGTACAGGTACAGGTACGATAATGGCAGCATGAGGGTCCAAATGACAGCAACGAGGTGAGGTGGGAAAAAATAATGATCGAATGGTGGTTGAATGAGCTAAAGTCCCCAAAACTTATGTGTATGTCCCCAACTTGACACTTGTCATGTTGGACACTACATGGGCCACACATGGTTCCCTCACATGGTGATACGTTTCCTCATAGGGACTTAGGATAAAATGCATTATCCCCTACTTTAGACTTTAACTTTAGGAACATTAATAAAATATTCCTTTTTGGCTTAAGCACCCTTAGCTTAGCCCCTTTTCTAGACTCTTAGCCCCCCTTTCCCATTCTAGTGGAGTTTAGCCCCCTTACTCTTCTTGTCAGGATGGTCTACATGCAGTGGTGTTTTCTTTCATTAATTTCCAAGTGAAAATACAAAATACAAAACGGGCTCTTTGGCCAAAAGTGGTTCATAGCTCACTAGCCTATACGCATACCGGAGTTCAGCTTAGGGGTATTACATATCCTCAAACTACTTGCCATTCTTTCAAACACAACTTTGAAGATCTCTGACTTACTATTCTTACTAGACCTAGGGTTTAGCTCAAATCCAAGGTTGTCAAACCATGCTCTGATACCAGATGTGAGGAAAATAGACTTCCATGCTAAACCTAGTAGAAGAGAAGAAGACAGATTTAAACAAGAAAGTAAATGACAAAGCAATCATACAGTACACAAGATTTTACCCTGGAAACCCAAACGAGAAAACCAAAATTCCTTGAGCATCTTGCTCAAACCAAAATTCCTTGAGCATCTTGCTCTCTTGTTGTCTTATTCATTCAGAATAAAAGGTTACATGCCTAACCTTGGTTTACACCTAAGACACAATCGACATCATACCTTCTTGCTTTACACAAGAACAACCTTGGAGCCAATTCAACTTACACCTACGTGACCAGCAACCCCTAACAGATTGATCTAAAAGATTAGCTTTTACAGTATTACAACATGCCTTATTTATAGGCTTTAGAGTAGGCAAAACCCTAAAGAATGGCGCCCAAAAACGGTTATAGATCCACACAGATCATTGGCTACAAATCTCGCGAATCTCGGGATTCTGTTACAATGGACTATACGAGGTGTTGACTTTCACCACAAAGAATATAACAACCCAACACCTACGTACCTCTTGACATGTATTATCAGTCAGATATCCAATTAAGTTCTTAATGACATGGAAAAACATCTTGCGAACAAAATTATTTAAAATTGATCTATGAATTTTGATTCAACACCACAAGAGATTAACAAACCATTGGTCCGGCAGTGTCCTTAATAAATAATAAGCAATTGCATGAAAAAAGCATGTAGATTAAGCAATAATGATTAACAGCGATGACTTCCTTTAGTACTATGGACATTCTAAACATCAACAACCTCATGCAGTATTTTGGGCATTCTGAACATTGCGCAAAAGAAATATGGGACAAACATATAGAGAGTTTATGCCAACTGAATTTGTGATACTTTTGTAAAGGAGAGTTATTCAACAAAGGCAGGAAAACCTGCTAACAAACCATTGGTCTGGCAGTGTCCTTAATAAATAATAAGCAATTTCTTGAGGAAAGCATGTAGATTAAGCAATAATGATTAACAACGATGACTTCCTTTAGTACTACGGACATTCTAAACATCAACAACCTCATGCAGTATTTTGGGCATTCCGAACATTGCGCAAAAGAAATATGGGACAAGGATATAAAGAGTTTATGCCGACTGAATTCGTGATACTTTGGTAAAGGAGAGTTATTCAACAAAGGCAGGAAAACCTGCAATTGATGTATTTGATTGCAATAACTGTTGAAAATGGAAATGCAACAAATAGTAACATGGCAACAGGTAATTCGAAATGCCAAGAAAATGATTTTTAACAGAGGGAAAATTGAAAATAAGATGGCCAAGACCATATATACTGAATACAATGTATCAGTAAGTCTCATACATTAATTAATTTGGTGTCTAGCTAGGCCATGACTTTAATATTAGACTTTTATTATTATTAATAGTATTATTGTGGCTCAACTAATCTAATAAGGTCAGATAACCTTTGAAAAGTAGGATGGCAGGTTCTACCTAACAGTTGTTTAATAAGAAAATGGCTGTCTCGACCCTCCTCCAGCTAGCACAGGACAGAGGAGTAAGAGAATTGGAAATATTTGTTGACTTCAAGTTGATCATCAGCTGGCTACAGGGCTCCTCTAGGGTCCAAAACATTCACTTGCAGGTAAGCGTTGACAATGCACAATCCTTATCTTCCTCCTTCAGCTCCATCACTTTCTCCCATATCTACTGAGAGCTCAATAAGGAGGCACACAGTTCAGCAAAGGCTGCAGTGAACATCCAGGAAGGAAGGCTCGAGGTAAGGGAGCCACCAGGATGATAGATCGATCCCCTTGGTGACAGAACCATTTAGATCCCCTTATGACGATGATATCTCGTCAACAGTTATTCCTGCCATTCTACAGATTTTGGCTTAGGCTAGCTCTCCCCGGATTGGGAAAGGCTTATATTTGTCCTGTAATGCTACTTATGACTGTTGTGCCAACATAAAGTACGTAGAAGACTGTAAGTTATAACTGTTATGCTAACATTATGTTTGTAGAACTCTATAAATAGCACTCCCACTTTGATCTTACACTGAAACTAGATAGCTCTAATTAATAATGGCTCATAGATGTACTCTTTTATCTCATTTAATAATATGAGTAGACTTTTTTTCATTGGAAAAAAAAAATTCAATAAAACTATAAAAACGTATATACACTACCATTATAAGCCATGGCTTGTCACGATACGAAACCATCGATACTGTTCTTATAAGGATCCTATATCGTGCAGTATTTCTTGAGTTTTTTAATATTATTATGTTTCAAATCCATCTTTTGGATCCAGTCCTCAGGTTATAAAACTTGACGAAGTCATGTCATAGGGTTAATTGAGCTACCCAGAATGTTTTTTTGTGCTAGGCCAAATATTAAGATATATAAATTTAAAATCGTCTCCCACTCGAGCTTAAAATTTTCAAGCTGGGCAAAGTCAAGCAAACAATTTCTTAATGTTCAAAGGAAATTAGTGCATGTCCAACACAATTCAATGCCTACGTGACCTGGAATATCCTCCTCACCATAAATAAAACTGTACAAATCAGAAATCGGGAATTTCAAATTCCCAAATCTCTCAAAAGTATTCAGATCAGCCTAACTAGAAAATATGCGTACCTACAAACAGCGAAAATTGGGAAAAAGAAAGTTCAAACCCTTCAGTACAAAAGCACACTGTTCAAAACAAAAGCAGAAACCCCTAAGAGATGATGACGAACTCGGTGCAAAAAAATACAAAGCCCAAACCGTAAAAAAGCCCTTTTGTGCTGACAAATAACTAGGGCACCAAACAACTTACTGAATCAAATCCGACTATGTTACCCGTCGAACGGCCGTGTGAATACGAAGCAAAAGGCAGGAAAACACTTGCTAAGAGGGTTTCACCATTAAATAATAGAAATTGTTGGAAGAATAACTAAATCTGCGCCGTTTTGGATAACTCTGTAACAATGATAACTGGAAAATGATAAAGAAGAACGAAAAAATACCCGATTCCTGCAATCTAGCGACTGCGATTGCTTCCCTGAGGATTTTGCCGTCTTTGAACCTGTAATCTGCTCTCCGTCCAGACATTCATGCGTTTCGCGGATATATTCCCTTCACTCGAACAACAGCACCCTCGTCCAGTTTTCACTTTGTCGAAAACTCGTACAAAAGAAATAGGAATAAAGTATAGACCTGCCTGACTAATAATGGTTTAATTTTACAGCCGCCTGACTAATAATGGTTTAATTTTACAGCCGCTTCGGGAGAAATGCAAAATCCAACTGCTCCATGCTTGCAGGATTGCTATCACAGAACCTCGAAAACGGATTTTTTAACCCGGGCAAAATCAAGCAAACAATTTCTAGGAAAAGCAAAATTAGTGCATGTCTAATACAATTCAAAACCAAGTGAGCAGGAACATACTCATAAAAAAAAATAGAAAATCAAGAAGGAAAGCGAAGATTTTACAATCGTAAAGCAATTCTAAGAAACTACAAGATTAAAGATAAACTTATGTAGATAAAGATAAACTTATGTAAAATCTCTTTTCAGAGTCAACCTAACAAGAAAATAGATGTACACAAACAGCAGAAATCACGTAAAAGGAGGTTCACACCCTGCAATACGAAAAGCACGCTGTTCAAAAATTCAGAAAAATGCAGAACGAACGGATGAGGACGAACATGGTCCAGGAAGAAAACCGTATAAAGCTCTCCTTTCTAACAGAAGTAGAACCACAAACGATTCACTGAAGCAAATCCGGCCATCCGTTGAAAGACCGTGCAAAAATGAAGCCAATGGCACGGAAATGTAGGCCAAGAGAATTGTATCACTAAAAACAAGAAATGTCTTAGTCTAAACTCGTTATTAATCGGCCTTTTTTGGAATGAAGGAAATCATCAAACCTTAAATCTAACAAAAATTAGGTTGGATTGATGTAATTGTAGAGAAGATGTTAACATTATATAATTCGGATTTGGGTGCAGTAAGGGTATTAAAGAACACTGAACCTATTTTTACTTTAAAAATAATACTTCCATCCATCCAAATACAATTTTAACAAAAACTACCAAACTGAATTCCACTGATAACAAACAAAAAAAAGTCAACAACATATGATGTTTAACCTTCTTACAAAAATTGCTCAAAGAAAAACTAAAACTGGGTCATTTTGGATGCCGCTCTGGCATTGCTAAGTGGAAAAAGATAGAGGCGGACGAGAAAGAAAAAAACCTAAATTCCTGCTATAGATCGCCTTTAATTGCTTCCCCGAGGATTTCATCGGCTGCGAATCTGCGATCTCCTCTCCATCGAAACCCTCCTCGAGTCCTCCTCCGTTTCGCGGAATCCGGATCAATTCGCTGCACTCGGACAACAGCAGCCGTCATCCGGTTTTCAATTTTATGCAAAGTGATAAAAATAACTTAGAGCTCTGCCCAACTGATAATGGGAATCTCACATCCGTTGGATGTATCGTCCTCTTTCTCGATCTGACGGTTAATATTGTGTGGGTGTCAGTGGCCCTAATCAAGTATGGTGGCGGCGTTCAACGTTTAGTAATTACACTGAATGCCGACCATCGAAGCAACGGCAACATGCTTTTTGTTTCCTCTTTTGTTTTCCTCGACCAATACTATGAGAGATAAATAGCGAGGGTAGGTTAAGTGCTCAAGGGTTTTACTTTTTTGGGGTTTAGTTTTTTTTGCGTAGTATTATTGGTGGTTTTTCAAAGAATTTCAGATTGTTTTAATGAAATTATACTATTAAAGTCACATAATTGTGGTTGATCAAAGTTGAAACATTGATAAGATGAAAAGAATCCTTATATATTAAATTTTATTATTGATTAACAAATAAATGGTTGAGCTTCATTTATTTGGTGTTAATATTTTAATTTATATTAATCATTTAAGTGGCAATCAGTTAACTATCAAAGTAATTTTTAAATATGATTAGGTAAATGTAAAAAAGTAAACACATAAACTGATGTCTTTATAATAGCTAGGAAGTTAATGATTGAAATCACAGCCATTTATTTTGTGTGACTACTAAGAATATTCCAGCCATATTTAATCATGTCCATAGAAAACTTATTAAACACTAAACCCCTATTAAATCTGCTCATTGTCAATAGGTGTATGCTTTTCGGCGGCGTAAATATTTAATCATATCCATAGAAAACTTATTAAGCATTAAACCCCTATTAAATCTGCCCATTATCAATAAATAGACGTAATAATTCCTTTTTTTTAATAATACTAACAAATTTAAAATAAGTTTCACGTAATCATAAATTTTTAATGTTGAAATTGTATAAAATAAAAGCCTAAAGGAAATGGTTGACTCGTTTCGTGATTCCATTTTGGTTAATATATTAGAATTTTTTTAAATAATTTTTTATAAATTATAAAAATAAAAGCAAACAAAACTCTTTTTAAATTATCAAAATAAAAGCATACACCGCTTTTTTTATTAATATATTAGCATTTTCTTAAATAAATTAAAAATTTGTCAAAATAAAAACATATAAAGCTCTTGTTTAATATATATATATATATAAGTCTTTGAATCTTTTAATTTTAATTTGAACTTGGAGAAACATCTTGATTTATGGTTTAAAAAGCATTATATATCTTTTAATTATATATATATATAAATATAATAGCAACATCTTGATTTATTGTTTAAAAAGCATTATATATCTTTTAATTATATATATATATAAATATAATAGCTAAGTTTTTGAATTTTTTAATTTGAATTTGGAGAGACATATTGATTTATTCTTTAAAAAAGTATTATGAATCTTTTAATATTTTTTAAAATAATTATAAAAAACTATATTTGAAATACAAGTTTGGAGGGGGACCAAACCTATTTCGTACCACATGTGCTATAATGGGTACCCAAACCCAAACTTTTTTTTGTTAAAGCAAAAACATTTTCGCAATGAGTATGGAATTAAACATCTCATAAAAAGGAAAACCAAATTAAAGGTTAAAATGTTGAAATTTGAAAGAGTGGATGCTCTATTATTATTCCCAAACCTTTTTTTATAACAAAAATATTTTCGGTATATTATATATTGTATGGAATTAAACATCTCATAAAAGGGAAAACCAAATTAAAGGTTAAGATGAAATTTGAAAGAGTGGATGCTCTATTATTATTCCTCACATTCAAAGATTCACAACATTTTTAATCTCACAACTAAGGAACGTTACCTTAGGCTTTGGACACATAGTTTTATTTTTTTTATTTCTAAAAGTTTTATTTTTTTTATTTCTAAAAGTAATAATAAATAATCATTTAATTTATGATGAGGATGATGATGATTAACGTCAATGTCCACTCAGATTATAATTGGTTTATTGAACCTTAAGAAGGTAAGAGATTACCTTGACTTCTTTAAAATTGTATTCCTATGCCAAAAAGGTAGTGAGAGAAGTGTTCCAAGATCATCATAGTTTTGATGACTTAGAAGGTTATGAAGGTCTATATTGTGGCATATATTTTTAAATTGGGATCTAATTTGGGTATAGGTAGGTCATGTTAAGAGAAAGTTTTTTCATCTTCAACCCTCTTAGTGTCACAAAGATGGCAGATTCTTTCGACCCACAGTGTTTTGGGAATTATCCAATGTATGGTTTCACTATGTAACTCGTGAGAGTTTCTTCTTATTTTAGCAATGTTGATTTTCTTCTTTGCACTTGTCAAAATTGTGGGGTACTTTTGATCTTCTATATTATGGTTGATCGCCTCTTGTAGTATCTTAATTTTCTTTTATCCTCTTATTCTTTATCACACCACATATTCTCCTTAAATTTAGATGTGATAATATTTTTAATATTATCAGTATTTTGCATGATGGCTTCTTCTTGTATTCCCCGATGATTTAGCCAAGATTTGGCATCTTGATGTCATCCCTATTTGAGCCACTGGCAGGTTTGGCTAGAGTTTGAAGCAATTTTGGGAAGCTTGTTATTGTCCATGTTGTTTATCTTGTTCTTGTACATTAGGTACATAATCGTAGCAGTGTTCTCAATGGGGAAAGGATCGCTTCTATGAGGAGGATAGGATAGGGTTCATTGCCTTGAATTTTGAGTTTATAAGTTATAAAATTATTTCAAATCTAATCTATCTTTCTCCAGGATTCTTTAGAGATACCACAACCCCATACTTAACATCCATATAAGATAATCAGAGTGATGAGAGTGTGAACGAGAAGCTTTTTTTAATCCCAAATCCAAAGGTCCACTAATTTACAATTGTTTTCAAGCCCATAGTGAGCTTTACACCCTCTATTTATCATTTTCTCAACACTATAGTTCCAATTGAACTTTTAAGGAATATAGATTCTGAGATATTTGTATGAATGCACTTCCTCCGAGATATTGATGTCATATACAAAAGTATCGTAGGTGATCCTTTTGAATTTAATTATCATAACCTTTATTTTGTCAGTGTTCACAGTCAATATCCATACTAGAGCAAAAGTCCTTGAGGATTATTAGTTGCTTAACTAGGCCATAGGGACTCTTAACCATATGGACAATATCATCAACATAAAGAAGAAGGATGACGACTATATTAGCAAGAGTCAGGCTGACACAACCTGAATCTTCCAAACAATCTTCTAACTTGTCAATATAGATGCCAAAAAGGGTAGGGGATCAACCTTCTTCTTTCCAAGTTGTCAGGGTTAATATTGAAGAAGAAGATGAATTCATGGCTCGAAATTCATGATAAGAGAACTAGGGGAAAAGTTGGTTTCTTGAGTTAATATTTGACTTTAAACCACTTAATACTCTTGAGACTATAATCGAAGATTATTGAAACAACAAAGTTAATCCCTTTGTTGTTTTGTTGACTCTAGAAAATTTTGGGCACATTTCATAAAAAGTGACTTTTGGAAGAGACTAGAAGATAATAAGGTTTGTTTGGGTTGAAGGCTGCAATAATAAGGGTTTACAAGAGGGTCATTGCCAAGTTCAGAAATAATGAGGGTTGGTCAGGAGAAATCAATTATGATATAGGGGTTAAGCAATCATGTCCTTTGTTGCCTACTATTTTTGGTATTTATATTGACAAGTTAGAGGATACCCTAGAGGATGTTGGATTACTGAGAGGGGGGGTGAATCAGTAATAACGTAATTATAATCTTTTTTCTTCAAATGTTATATCAATGTAGAATTATTATCCAATAATGAGCAGTAATAAATAAACAATCACACACATACATAGTACACTAGTGTTTTACGTGGAAACCCAAATCGAGAGAAAACCATGGAATGTTTTTTCTTATATGTCTTGACGAATTACATTCATTGGAAGCACCAACTTCCTTTGTTTTCCAGCTGCAACTGGAAGGAGGCTACAACCTGAGGGAAGCTCCAACTCCCCAAATCTCTGGCTACAACCAGAAG
>ML781776.1:21266-32260 GCA_009831015.1 Picea engelmannii
TGGAAAAAAAAAAAAAAAAACAAACCCCAAACTCTATGTCATTTATTGAAAGAATGTCTTCCTCTATAGAAGTGGTTTGAATGTTGGCCATGACCTTAAGGGATTCATAGATATTTTTAAGTAGGATTTTGTTGTGCCCGCACAATAGCCTCCTAATTTTCTTGTCGTATCCTCTATCCAAGACAAGAAATTGGACCCCACTTTAATTCTTCCAACCAAAACCCTCGCACTCTCTCCCTCATGCAAATAGCTATGCCTAAGTGCTCCTTACCCTACCTCACTTTACCACTTTCGGTTCCTCCTCGGATCACTTATACCCAACGGTCTGCACTTAGGTGAGTCCCCTCTTCATGTGCTGATACATAGCGTACTAACGTGCACATCCTTCTTCCACCTTTGCATTGACACACAATTGATTTTCTTGAAAGTACATCATCGACCTCCTTTTAAACTTGGTTGAAGCGTTATCGTACTTCTACCAAACTTCACTAACACACATCTTCATCGTCGACAAAGATTGCATGATCAATGCCATCTCACTGGAATTTTTCAAATGAATATCTTCGTTGTGCACACACCTTTCATCAACTAACCCCCTTCCATTCGCGTCGTTGCATCGCATTTCAGCAGCATCCTTCTCTTTCGCTTCATTACACTACATGTCAACAAAGTTCACCTCTTCTTCTTGACACGCTACCTGTTGAAAATTTTCCCTCTCTTGTCGCAAATGCATCAGCGGAAGGATGTTGACACCTCTTCATCGTTGAGAACATCGAAGACAATCCGCTCCCTCTTGCCAATGTTGATCAGATCAGCGTAGCCCATTGTAACCTTTAGGATTATATCGTCCCCCTCACAACTCAGATCCCTTCTTGTTGTGTTCATGAGTCAATCTCCTTACATTTCCAATGACTAAACTCTCCACGCCTATCTAGACAATTGGTCAATAATTTCCTATCTCACCTAATTCGCTTCAGATCATAGTCATAATCAAATTTTGATGTTCATAGTGGCTTTCTTCGTGCACATGGTACTAGCTTGTTTTTTTTGTGTTTATTGACGTTACAACTAAATATTCATTATGGAAGTCTTTCCTAGCATCATATGGATTAATCACAACACCTACAAGTCTTGTGTTGGTTCTGAAATGCACTTTGAGAGAAATTTGGTCCTTTCAGCTCCTAGAAAGTGCTATGCGCATTGGACGTCACTTGGCAGTTTTGGCAGATTTATAACTTTTTGCTATTAATGCATAACCTCAGTCTCAATGGGTGGATCGAGAGCCTGTACATCACAGATTACCTAGCAATTGACAAAATTAAATTTGGGTGAAACAACAAAGAATACAAGACTCAAACTTTCATTAAAAAATGCCTTTGGGAGCAACTTTTTGGCGTCCATCAAAGTGATTTTTTCATCCCTCCGAAGCAATTCAGAATATTTCCCTTCAATTCCTCTGATACATATTGGAGGAGTTAGTTCAAAACACTCTTATACAAGTCGAAGGAGTTAGTATTAACTCCTCCGATGGCAAGTTAGAGGAGTTAATACTAACTCCTCCAACGAAGGAGTTAATACTAACTCCTTCGATACACGTCGAAAGAGCCAGTACTAACTCCTTCGAAACTAAAAAAATTTACTCTCGTAAATCAACCATAACTTTTGACTCGAGTGTTCATTTTCCGCGTTCTTTATACGTTGGAAAGGTATTTCCGAGATATACAACTTTCTAGTTATATGATTTGAGAAATTCCTAATGCATGGTATACTTATTATAGGTCGAAATAGTTAGTACTAACTCCTCCAAAAAAATCGGAGGAGTTTGTATTAACTCCTCTGAAACATGAAAATCTGTCTTTCCTAAAATAGCCATAACTTTTGACTTAAGTGTCTGCTTTGTGAGTTATTTATACCGTTGGAAACGTATCTTTGAGATATACAACTTCCTAGTTATATGATTTGAGAAATTCCTAACATATGGTATACTTATGTTTTAATTAATATATGACACCTTGTTGACAGCCTTGAAGAACACCATAACTCAATCGCGAGCAGAGAAACAATGAATCGAACTTAGGGAAGTTTATAAATGATACTTCAATTATTTTATGCCCCATTCATATGCATTATAATGATTATTCTTTAAGGCTTATTTGGATTTACTCTCATCTACTGTATGTTGAGCAATGTTAGGTACCCATGCCGAGAGGGAGGCACACTCTTGCAATGTGATCTACAACCAAAGAAAATAGAACGGTAAAATGATGTCAATTGTTCTAGCAACGAAAAGTAGTGAGAGGAACCAAGCTCGAGCTATTGAATATAGAGTATGAACCCTACAATGAAGGTGCCCCCATACCCAAGGCCAGTCTTCATTATGTGCAATGCACATATGGTCGAAATCCATGACGTCCTACCAACGCTAAGAGACAAATTCTAAATGTAATCATTGCTCTTGTCACTCATCATCACAAAGAGGATGAGCACAAATGTTGGAAGATGAAAGGTCAAGGGGAGAAAAGGCCAAAGGTCTTATTGAACCTCAATAAAAATTAAAATAGAACCAAAAGAAAGGGATTTTGGCTCTTCAAACATTGTATACTTCTGAACTACTTTGGGAATACAGTGTCAACTAAAATTGGAGAGTTGTCCTTAGAGTTTTCATGCACTATTGTTGAAACTGTTAATATGGAGAAGCCCTCAGGGCCAACTTTTGACAAAGGGAAGGACTTGCATGTGTGGCGGTTTTATTGAGAACTATTTCAAGTAGAATGTTTGTTGTTCACATGGGTTGTAAGAGCATGTTTGTTTATGGACTATTCTGATGCAATATATGTTCTTTTTTAGTTTTGTTACTCCTTCTTATATTACATGTCCTGAAGGAATGAGTTCTGAATGTATGCATAAATGTGACTTAGAATATTATGGTTATTGACTTGTATGCATGTGTTTCTAACTTTGTACCTTTGTGACAACTATCTGATTGGGGTTTATGCATAGTTTAGTTTCATTACAACTCACTCAGTTACTATAGTTCCCTCCAAGCTAGGATAGAGTAGATTAGAACTAGATTAGACCTGCATTTGCATAGTCTTCATCTACATCTTCTCTCGGCATAACCACCCATAACTCACCCTCATCGGTGGACTAGGCCGCAACCGGTAGATCCAAATTAACAATGGTTGTTGGGCTAGAATCTGGATGAGTTCCCTATTCCAAATGGTGAGAGGTCTAACTGGGGCTTCTTACTGGGGGTAACCCCTTACTATTGTCGGGCGAATTTAGACCCGTCAACAGAATTGGTGCTATAAGGAGGGAGGATGACAAGCCTGACCACGTGGAGTCATTTCATTTAACTCTTAACAAGCCCATGGCTCTTAACGAGACCCAACAAGGCCATCTCAATCAAGACAATCAATCTCTTGTCAAATCCAAAATTTGATGGGGAAGGGCGTGTCTCTACATTTACACATCTGAAATGATTTGACATCGCTCGAAAAAATCTTAATATTGTTTAGGACAATGAAACATGTCGATTATTCATCCTCACATTTGAAGGGGGAATTAAATCCCGGTTTAGGACATTTCCAAAGAAATCGATCCATAGTTGGAAACAATTCATGGAAATGTTCATCGATGCTCATGAAAATCATGTTTATGACGAACTCGTTAATGAACTGGAAGAAATTCATAGGCTAATGAATGAATATGAGAATGATTTCTTTCGAAGAGTCATGCATATTTACTGTAGATTTCTTGAAAGTGATGAACCCTCAAGCCATGAAATATTCAATTGGATTTCATATATTGCATCTATTTCTGAAGTGTGTAATTTGAATGATCAAACCATTTTTCATTCACAAGGACCAAATATGGTCACAAAAGATAGGGATCACGTGATCTTTGATTAGCACTCTAGTATAGTTGTAAGGGAATCCTCATCAGAAATATTAGACCCCTTAGCCTTAAAGTGTGAACCATGTATCATCTCTCCTCTAGAAAATAGTGAATCTCCATTGGTCTGTGGTGAATCCCTCATTGAGGAAATCCCAACATCTTCAGAATCCGAAAATCTTCATGCACTGTATACAAATTTGTTTGATGATAATCATCCACATGGGCAACCTTATGCCTATTATACAATACACTCTTCGCATTACTCCTTTAGTGATGAAACATTGATTGGTATACCAGATCAAGAAGAGTGTCCAACCTTGATCAATCAAGTACTCATCCTTAATAATGCTTCATCTGGAATGCATCCCTTTGAAAGTCCTTTGCAATTCGAATTTCTGGAACATGGTGAATCAAAATCTGATTTTGATGTCCCTATTTTTGATGATTACTTTCCAGTTTTGAAATTGAATGAAAGCATCGACCTATCACTCATTGATCCCATGCAATCTGAGATTTCTGACCTTGATGAACATATGCTAATCTTTGAAAATATAAAGTATGCAGAAAACCCTAAATTTGTTGATCCATATGAACAAATCACAACAAACGAACAACCCATCACCATGCAAAATACAAGAAACATTGAGTTGATTTGAGAACCTATCACCTCAATATGCTCTAGAATTACATCTTACCCCCCAGGAGCAAATACATCACTTATTCGTGGATTCTATCCCAATACTCCAACACTCCTTGCATGATTTCGTTGATGTCATAGGAGAGGCTTTGGAGATTTCTTTCACTCAATGTTTCCCTCGGACAATCCACCATTATCTCTCCTCTTTGCACGCGAAATAAGTGAAATTTGAACCCAGGGAGATATACATCGACAATGAGACACTCCAATTTCAAACGATGACTATGTCAAGTGCTTGTTGTCTTAGTTCTACCCCTAGGATGAGCAATACCACCCACTTCGAGACTACCTTACAAAGTACGTTGCATGCAATTTTCATTCACGAGCCTCATCATGTATATATCTCATTGTTGATTTTCTTCCAACAATCGTATAGCGATCATTTTAAATTTACGAAACAATTGAATCTTGGTTGGAGTAATCCTACACGTCTACATTTCACATGAACAATAACATTGCCAAATTTGATCTGCTGAGTGGAAACTTGTTGGAATCAATTCTTTCAATTTTTCAACCCTCACTGCTTCATTCTCTGCAATTGGCCTTCAATGAATATGCGATCACAGGTTTGTAGTTTCTTGATTGGCTTCACTGGCACTATGCTTACACCTAACCTTCGTTCAACCAGTATAGGTTAGGTTAGGAATAGGATTAGCATAGTCATCTTACTTCCTTTCTTCCTGCATAACTTAGATATTTGTTTTATTTTTATCTGAATAAAATAAATTTAGATTTGTTTTGTTTGCTTCAATAAAGACCACCAATTGTCATTAGCTTAATTTGCAGTTCGTGGTAATCGCTTTAGTGTATTTTCCTTTTCATCAAAGTTTTCTTCTTTTAGTGAAATCCTTTTCATTTTGTTTCGTTGAAAGTTTGGTTATGCTTTGGTTCTCTTCTATCTTTATGAGGAAACCATGTGCAGGAATTCTGCAAGAGGTTCAATTGAAAAATTCACTCGTTTCAACAACATTTACCCTGACATTGATAGTTGGGCAGTGGGTTACCCCAAAACATTGAAAGAACATATGTTGGGGAATGCTTTATAGTTCGGCCAAGATTGAGATTGGATTAAAGAAATCATGTATGTTGTTCACTTCCTTACTCAAGATGGTGTCTATTGAGCATAACTCACTTAGGCATTTGTGGATCTATGATAGAGGATATGCATGAGACTTCATGGTACACTTATCCTTTTTACTAGTCTTAAAGTCTGTTTTCAATCATGGGGGAAAGTAATACTATATTTCACATCTAGTATACGCCTCGAGGAACATAGTATCAATTTTTAGTCTCCCTCTGATCTATCTCAAGTGGAATATGATATCAAGGATATTGGTCAATAAAATGGCTCTCAAGCACACCTCTTTAGGGAAGAAATGGTAATCGTGACATTTATAGTCATTTGTTGTCCAAAAAGAGAGATTTCATCAGACAAACCAACACTCGAGCTCAATTCTACTCTATCTCCCGACAACTGGAGCATGTAATCCTCATGGTTTGATCTCGAACATCTAGACAGATTTCGATCGCCATTTCCATATTACTATAATGGAGATTTTCAGAAAGGTTTTATGGAGTTTGATCATGGAAAAATATGGTCGCTTGAAAAGAAGGACAAAATTTGAGGAAGACACTTGTCTTCAGAAGATTGGAATTGATTATGAAACATCGGACCTATGGTTAAATAATCCCATCACTTTGTAACAACAATTCTATATCTTGAAGAAGTAGAGAAGAAATGAAGATCTTGCAAGGCCAGAGCAAATAAATTTGTAGACAATGAATTGGAGTTATGGCCAATCCTTACCCCCTGAAGTACAAGGTTTCACAAATATGGAACTAGAAGTCTTCAGAAAATCATGATGAGAGGTGTAATTCTCAGCCAGTGCTAGCACTAGAACCCATCTGAATAAAGTATCATGAGTATTAGCTTTCACATGGATTAATCGTTTCAAGAGGCTGCAAACTTCTAGCTGGTCGGAATGTGCAAATATCCTCTAAGATGCTGGAAACACTCAATCTATAATTTCTATGTCAGTCAATTGCATTTCCTAATTACATATTGTTGATTGCCATTCATCTAAAAGGCTTGATTTTTTAGTGGCAACAAGAAATTGAACCGAATTCATCTCTAACCCTAAATATGTCATCTCTCCTAATTCAACATTTTTCTCCCCTTTCTTTCATCACCATCTTTTCCCTTCAAAGCAATTCATTTATGTGAATATGTTGTCTTATGACCTCTGATTATATTTCATGACATACAAACCTCTCACCTCTGTTTATCTTTTCACAAGTAGCACATTCGCACTGGAAGCCTGTATGAATCAATTTTCATCTCTTTCCTAGCTCATGAGTGGAATCAAGGGTCCATGTTTGAACATGAATCAAAACTATATGGGGATGTTGTGACAATAGTTAAACCATGACTGAGCATAATGGTTAATCAACGGTCATTCTTTCATATTGGTTGGCAAGCAGATCCTATGTAATGGAGGAACCATCCACACACTAAGTAGTTGCTCATGTGAAAGGCAAAGTGTCAAAGTATAAAGGGTGGAAAATCAAAAGGGATATCTCTATGTACCCAGTTGTATCAAATATATAAATAAATCTCAAAAGCTGACAATCATCCCCTATCAAGCTAAAAAGACCATCGCTTTCCCCATCCACCAAATGTTAAGCATGCACCAAATAAGTCGGGAAGGAATGTAAAGGAAAGTTTGACCAGACTAGGGGACATGCAGATATCTCCATCGGGGCTATGGACGCTCGTTGCCAGCGGAGCAAGGTCTGTGACATCATGGTGACTCCACTGAGGCTATGGACACTTGCAGGTAGTGGAGAAACACTTGCGAGATATCTATTTACACACCTGGTGAAAAATATTTATTTATCCCAAACCTATATCAACCCCACAATGGAGATGCCATCCCGGATCATATACAAAGTTTAAGGAAATAAATCTCATCATCATTCATCTTCCATATACAACAGATGAGCTTTGCTAGCCGATATGCAAGCATCACCAGTGAGCCCACCATGATGGAATATTTCAGGTAACTATTATGCATCATTTCGAGAATTTTTTGAACTTAAAATTAAATTTCATGACCCTTTATATCTTTTGCTTATCAGTTAGGAAAGACTAGCAAAGATTATGACTTCGCCTAGTGTGTTGCCATTTGTTGTGCCGGTACAACAACCTCCCAATTTTATTGTCTTAGCCTCTATCCAAGACACGAAATTGGCCCCCCCTTTAATTCTTCCAATCGGAACCCTCGCACTCTCTCCCTCGTGCAAATAGCTATGCCTAAGTTCTCCTCAACCTACCCTGCTTTACCACTTCTGGTTCCTCCTCAGATCACTTATACCCGATGATCCGCACTTAGGTGAGTCCCCTCTTCCTATGCTGATACATAGTGTACTGACGTGCACATCGTTCTTCCAACTTTGCATTGAAACACCATTTATTTTCTTGAAAGTAAATCATCCACCTCCTTTTCAACTTGGTTGATGCGCTATCACACTTCCTCAAAACTTCACCGACACACATCTTCATCGTCATAAAAGATTGCATGATTAATGCCATCTCACTGACATTGGTCACATGAATATCTTCGCTGCACACACACCTTTCACCAGCTAACCCCATTCCATTTGCATTGTTGCATCACATTTTGACATCATCCTTCTCTTTCGCTTCATTGCACTACATATCAACAAAGTTCACCTCTTCTTCCCGACACGCTACCCATTGAAAAGTTTCCATCTCTTATCGCAAATGCGTCAACAGAAGGATGTCGACCCCTTGTCATCGTTGAGAACATCAAAGACAATCTTCTCCCTCTCGCCAACACTGATCAGGTTAGCATAGCCCACTTTCACCTTGAGGCTTATCTCGTCCCCTTCCCAACTCATATATGTTCTTGTTGCATTCATCAGTCAATCTCCTTACATTTCCCATGACTAAACTCTCCATGCCTATCTATACAGTTGGTCAATAATTGCATATCTCACCTGATTCACTTCAGATCACAGTCATAATCAAGTTTTAATGTTCTCAATGGCTTTCTTCGCACACATGGTACTGGCTTGTTTGTTTTTCATTTCTTGATGTTACAAATAAATCTTCATTGTGGAAGCCTCGCCTAGCATTAGATGGGTTAATCACAACACCTATAGGTTTTGTGTTGCTTCTGAAATGAATTTGAGAGAAATTTGGTCCTTTAAACTCCTAAACAGTGCTAAGCACATTGGATTTTCGCCATTACGATTCCAACACAACTGACAAAATCGAAATCTGAGGTCCTAAAGTGCCAAAACAATCGTCTAGGATTTCCTACCAAGCAAGCCTCGATAGTCGTAGCCATCATTAGACATGTATCCACTCAAATGATGGAACGACATGTTCAGGTATATTGATATAAGCATCTCTTTGTGTTTTCTGCGTTGCAAAAAATGGCACCTCAATCAGACATCGTATGAGAAAGTTACATGCTTTCAAACTCAAGCTCTCATTGTCTCTTGCCAGTTCGACACATAGAATTTTCTCCAATTTTGCTTTCCCCGGAAGGAGAAGTTCCCTTTGAATCCTCCGAAGCAATTCGAAAGATTTCCCTTCACTTCCTCCGATACATATTGGAGGAGTTAGATCAAACTTCTCCAATACATATCGGAGGAGTTAGTTCAAAACACTCCGATACAAGTCAGAGCAGTTAGTAATAACTCCTCCGAAACTAAAAAAATTGCCTTGCGTACATCGACCATAACTTTTGACTCGTGTGTCCGTTTTACATGTTCTGTATACCGTTGGAAAGGTATTTTCGAGCTCTACAACTTTATAGTTATATTATTTGAGAAATTATTAATACATGGTATACTTATTATAGGTCGGACGAGTTAGTACTAACTCCTCCGAACAAATCGAACGAGTTAGTATTAACTCCTCCAAAACATGAAAAACTATCTTTTGTAAAATGGCCATAACGTTTGACTCGAGTGTCTGTTTTGCGAGTTCTTTATACTGTTGGAAAGGTATATTAGAGATATAGAACTTCCTAGTTATGTGATTTGAGAAATTAATAACATATGGTATACTTATTTTTTGATTAATATATGAAACCTTGTTGATAGCCTCCAAGAACACCATAACTCGACCGCGAGTAGAGGAACTGATCCGGATTATTTTCGGCACGAAATGAGAGTGGAGATATAATAAATAAATGCACAGAGATATTGCAGATATTCAATAATATAACAGAAATGTATCAGAGATGCAACCATAAACACAGATATACAGTAATAGATGATTTCTATTAATCAGAGAAATGTACAGAGACTGTAAAAATATAGAGTGAAAGACTCGCTAGAATGGTGGCAGCGTATCTCTGAGAAGATATGTGACGGATACTCGCATTCGCAAGAAGATGATTACAATGAGGCTCTGAAGGCCCTTTTACAATAAACGGGAATGCCAAAAGTCCTAGACATCCAAAAACCTAACCCTAGGAGATGAAGCGCCAAAAGTCATGTGGGCCCCGTTTGGGTAAGTGAGTACACCAACTTCCCGGGGTCGTAACTTTTGCATACGATCTCCGTTTTAGGCGTGCGATAGCTCGTTGGAAAGGTATTGTCAAGGAGATTCATTTTGGGGGCTCAATTATGGCTTTAGATATCATTGAGAACCTCGATCTCGAAAAACCTTCATTTGGACCCTCAAAATGGCCCTGGAAGTTAAAACCTGCTAAAAATAGTAAATTGCCAAAATTGCCAGAAACATGTTTTGGGCCAGTTGGAGAAGGTGGGCGGCCACCAATATCCACCTGGATCAATCCTCCCTCCTTAGGAAGCAATGGTCTCCATTGCGTTGAGTTCCCGGGGGAGAGGGGAAAGCATTTGCTGAATCTGAATCTTGGTGATCTGCTTGCCTTGCTGGAGATGTGGCGTTGCTTAGCTTGTTGAAGACTAGCACGAACCTCTGGCTAGAAGGTTTGGACCTTTTTAACTAGTCTGACTATTTTAGATGATTGTGTGCAGAAGGAATCTTCGTGCTTTGCTGCAACCTTGTCGACCTGCTTCTGGTGGATAGAAGGTGCTTGGGCTGAGGCTGTAGTGCTTGCAGTATCCTTTTGTTCCCCTTTTGAACAGATTGTGGAGAAGATGAATTTTGTAGTATGAGATACTACCTTGTGGCACTGTTTAGGTGGGGCAGTAGCTGGAACTACCTCTGGTATCCTAGAGAGATGACCCCCTAAAGTAATAATGACACTACGGGGTCGAGACTCATAGATAACATGGTGTTTCCACATATATGGCTGGCCCAAGAGAACATCACAGACATCCAGTGGGGCAACATCACATAATACCTCATCCTTGAAGGGTTGGATGCCGTATGACA
>ML781776.1:34351-50739 GCA_009831015.1 Picea engelmannii
AGGTATTGTCGAGGAGATTCATTTTGGGGGCTCAATCATGCCTTTGGCTATCATTGAGAACCTCGATCTCGAAAAACCTTCATTTGGACCCTCAAAATGGCCCCGAAAGTTAAAACCTGCTAAAAATAGTAAATTGCCAAAATTGCCAGAAACATGTTTTGGGCCAGTTGGAGAAGGTGGGCGGCCACCGATATCCACCTGGATCAGGAACAATGAATTGAACTCAAGGAAGTTTATAAATGATACTTCAATTATTTTATGCCCCATTCATATGCATTATAATGATTAGTCTGGATGACTTATTTGGATTTACTCTCATCTATTGTATGTTGAACAATGTTAGGTACCCATACCAAGAGGGAGACACACTCTTGCAATGCGATCTACAACCAAAGAAAATAGAACGGTAAAACGATGTCAAATGTTCTAAAAACGGAAAGCAGTGAGAGGAACCGAGATTTAACTATTGAAGATGGATTCTGAACCCTACGAAGAAGATGCCCCCATACCTAAGGCCAGTCTTCATGATGCGCAAGGCACATATGGCCGAAATCCATGACGTCCCACTAGCGCTAGGAGACAAATTCGAAGTAATCATTGTTCTTGTTACTCATCATAACAAAGAGGACGAAGACAAACATTGGAAGATGAAAGGTCACAAAGGGAGACGAAAGGCCAAAGGTCTTATTTAACCTCAATAAATACTAGAATATAACCGAAAGAAAGGGCTTTTGGCTCTTCAAACATTGTATACTTCTGAACTACTTTGGGAATACAATGTGAACTAAAATTGGAGAGTTGTCCTTAGAGTTTTCATGTACTATTGTTGAAACTGTTAATATGGAGAAGCCCTCAGGGCCAACTTTTGACAGAGAGAAGGACTCACATGTGTGGCGGTTTTACTACGAACTATTTCAAGTAGAATGTTTGTTGTTCACATGGGTTGTACGAGCATGTTTGTTTATGGACTATTCTGATGCAATATATGTTCTTTTGCAGTTTTGTTACTCTTTCTTCTATTACATGTCCTGAGCGAATGAGTAGTGAATGTCAGAAATGTGACTTAGACTATTTTGGTTATTGAATTGTATGCACGTGTTTCTAACTGTGTACCTTCACGACAACTATCTGAGTGGGGTTTATGCATAGTTTAGTTTCATTACAACTCATTCAATTACTATAGTTCCCTCTTAGCTAGGATAGGGTAGATTAGAACTAGATTAGACTTGCATTTACATAGTATTCATCTACATCTTTCATTTGCATAACCACCCATCACTCACCCTCATCGGTGGACTGGGCCGCAACCGGTAGAACCAAATCAGCAATGGCTGCCGGGCTAGGATCCAGATGGGTTCCCTATTCCAAACAGTGAAAGGTCTAATTGGGGCTTCTTATCGGGGGTAACCCCTTACTATTGTCGGGCGAATTTAGACCCGTCAATAGAGTTCTAATCCCTTAAGTGAATCATATTGTTTTCTTTAGTTTTACGAGTCAAAATTTGCCTCTAGAATTTCTTAAGATCTAGCTTAGATAGGTGCAAAAGCTTCTCTTGCTTTCTATTTATACAATACCCTTTTTTTCCCCCTTTTGATTAGGGCTTTGTATCTATTTGTTAAACTGTGAGTCTTTAGACAATCACAAAGTCCAAGACCACATTGATATGAGTTGTAATCCTTATCTATTGATGAGGTGTTGTCATGATCCATTGATGAGTTGTCAATGAGATCATGATCTAGAAGTGGTCCATTCCATGTACTATAATCTCATATCATGAGATCAATACAACGTGCAAGAGAATGGCATAAAACATTTTCCACCAATTCTTGTCTTGTCTTTCTTGTGCTCTATATATTAACATGGTATTAGAGCAAGTGATCCATTGTGGTTGGAAGGCGATTTTGTTGAACAGATGTGCAAGCCTTTGCCCATGTAAATTTGAGATCGTGAAAATTCGATAAGTTTCTACTCTAATTTTATATAAGAATGTAAGCATATATAGGTTGGTTCATGGTTGTTTATCTCCATGGTTCATAGTTGTTCTGCTCCTCCAAACCCTACCTATTATTAAGGCCGAATTCATACTATTCAATTGGTTGAATCCACATCTTGATGCTCACACCATTCGAAGAAGACAACAATACATTGGTCGAGTGTATCAAAGGTTGTAGCCATCTAGATCTCGTTTAGATCTATATTTTATCTTGTGGCATGGTCCATCCACCCAAAAAAATGCAGAGATATATATACTAGTTTGTGGAAAATAAAAGTTGAAGAGCTCATTGAAGATTAGTGGATCTACTCTTATGAGGATGGCATATAAATTTGTTGTGGGTGCGTAGGTCGTGGAAGAAAAGCAAAATGCCCATGAAGAGATATATAATTTCTTTCGATTGTTCCTTGTTTGCATGATCTCTTAGTAAACGTTGTCCCTCTCTACTAAAATAACGAATTTGTACCACGATCGATCCATTTGAAAAATTAACATATAGATTTGGTCACCAAGTCCTTATAGGGAATTCGACCATGTTTGTGAGAAAGGTAGCGGACAAGAATTGGGATAAAACCTTCGTGCCTAACCCTGGTCGTTCCTCCAACCAAAAGTCCAAACCTTGGTCACCGAGGCATGCAATACATTGGATCTGGTTTCAACGTTTCCATTGATATAGTTAGCAATATCTTTTAAGAACATTTTGGGGAGTTCTCTTTAGTTCCCAAATCTCAACCTGTGATCTGTTATGGAAAGCTTGTAGTGCCAATTTCAGAATTCGTCAAACAGAGTGGCATAAAGAGACATAGGTGAGAACTGAGTCGATGGATTCCGAGAGAGGCTGAGTATTCTACCAGTTTTGGGTGCAACGGATCCTTCTTTCCTTCACCGGACCAATACCGCCAAGGTTGTCCAGCTATATAAGGAATCTAAATCATTTTCGGAAAAATATATTGAATCTGAACAGTATCTACCAAGACAGTTCAAGATCAAGCGGTATTTTCTCTTGTTCCAAGACATTTCAAGATCGAGCGGTATTTTCTTTTGTTTGAAGCTTGTTTGAAGCGCTTGTCGGTGATTTTTATACGGCCGACCGAGGGTTTCAGTCATGTTATATATATTCATCAAGATTGAAGCCCAGGGTTTGATTCTTGGTACTGAAAGCATGATTTTTTGGGGATTCTTGCAGCTTTTTAGGGCTTAGTGCAGCTCATGGGTTAAATCCTATGTCGCAACAAAGCTTTATACTCCAAAGATTTCGCCAGGGTTTCAATGGATTCTTTAAATCTGGTGTAGATGCGAAGGATGCGCCTCTCTTAAATTGCAGTTATCTAAAGCAATAGAGATGGGTTAGTTGTCAAACATCGTTGTCAACATAAACGTGAAATTTTATGAGCAGCATATTCATATTTATTTTTTATAATTGGTACATCGTAAACACATGTGGATTATTAGGCTAAATATTGATGGGTGGCATCATATTTTTTGGTAATATTTTAAAAGAGCTTGGAGAAAAAGTATTTCTTTTGTTTTGACCCATCTCAAAGATTGAAATGGAGGTGATATTTTTAAAGGAGCAAAACATAAATGTATTATTTATTTAGTTTTTCTTAAAATTTATAATGGGGCTATAAGGAGAAAATTAATTGAAAGGAGAATTTTGCTCTTAAGCACTAAGTGCTAAGAGCTAGTTGAGTTGTATCTGTTCGAAATTGAATACATAGATCGTAGGTACACCCTATGTTTTTGTGTGTTATTGTCTATTTTTAGATTCTTGATGGTAGATATTTACGCCGAAAGGCGTATACCTATTGATAATGGGCACATTTAATGATCTTTTAACATTAAATCTTAATCTTATGACCAACAATTAATTGAAGATGCTGGCATATTCTTAGTCGTCCTCCCAAATCAATGGATGAGATTTATTGTTCATAACTTCTTTGTATTTATGAATGCATGCGTTAACATGTTTACTTTTTCACATTTACCTAATCATATTAAGAAATTACTGTGAGACCATATGCTTGCCACGTTAAGATGATTAACAAAAAATAATATATATACAAAATTTTATTGCCACGTTTAGATATTTAGCAGACACTACCTAAAATGGATTGCACGTATAACTGCTAGAATGTGAACCAGACTGAATTGTGAACTGTGACCACGTTTCGCTGATCGATATATTTTCTGTCGTTTCATGTTATAGCCGTCTTAAGTTAATTCGTGATGCTTGGCTTTCGATTTGCGTGATGCCTGGCTTTGGCTTTTAATGGTGTTCGCTTTGTGCATGGGCAATGGTGTTCGCCTTTAGGTGTACATCAACCACGGGTTTAAGTGGTTGCGCTAGTTTATGGTTAGCATTTGATACATGGTAAACAAAGATCAGTAATGCCACAATTGGGAATTAAAAACATGTAATGAGAGAGCAAGTTGTTGTTTGTTCCTCTAGTCTTTTGAAGCATTAAATTAACCATTGTTGAATTCGAGCATTGAATTGTATAAAGGGTAAAGTGCCAAACCCTTCCAAGTCAAGTAAAAAATTAATGTGAATGTTATCATCATGACTTACCTGAAATTTGAATAAAGAGATCAAGAGAATCATCAAAATTAATTCATTGTAGTCACACTTTAGGGTGCATGATAGGTAGTACCTGGCACCCTAGGTGACATCAAAGAAACAAGCGAGTGTTCTTTCAAAGAAACAAGTGCAAGAGATTGTGACAAGTCTTGCGTGAGCATAATAACAAATGGGTAAAGCAGGAAAGCGTTTACAAAATGCCTCTCAAGAAATCAAAGAGTTACAAGAATATAAACATGAATTGCATAATTGGCTTATTGATCTTCAAAACCAAATAGATATGGAGGATCAATTGATTGATGCACTTTAGACAAAATTAAGAGAAAGACACAATTAAATTGATGACATGATTGATGCAACATCTGCAATAAATAACCTCACACAAAAGATTGATGCAACATGTGATATAGAGGAGCTTATCCAAAAGGTTGATGCAACATGTGATACATAGGAGCTTATCCAAAATATTGATGCAATATGTGATATAGAGGAGCTTATCCAAAAATTTGATGCAACATGTGATACAAATGAGATCGTGCAAAAAGTTGATGGGACTTGTGACACACAAGGCATAATACATATGGTTGATGCTAATTGTGATACACAAGACTTGATGGTTGATACAAAAGACATAGAAGATATGGAAGACTTGATGGTTGATACAAAAGACATAGAAGATATGGAATCTTCCATTCAATTGATGGAGGAAATATTTATCAAAGATGAGTTCCAAGAAGAAGCACATAATGACAACAATAGTAGTAGCAAAAGTAAATTCCAAGATACAAAAGAACAAAGTGAAGATTCACAAAATGATATTTCCAAGATGGTTTTCAAACCTTGGGAAGAATTATTGGTCAACAAAGATCGACATGACTTAGGATATGACAAATGCATCAACTTTCATATCCTAGATTGCTCCAAACCAGTATGCTTGTACGGGAGCAATATGGCTCCGTAAGTTGATTTTTGGACTATTTCATCAGGTGTCAGATTCGACCATGATATTCTGTGACAATCAAAGTTGTGTGAAGCTTTCAGAGAATTTGGTGTTCCATGACAGGTTGAAGCACATTGAGATCAAGTATTATTACATACGTGATCGAGTCCAGAAGGGAGAAGTAAAACTCCAGTATATCTCCACCGATGAGCAAATAATGGATATTTTGACGAAGCCCTTGTCCAAAGGGAAGTTTGTATACTTTAAGGACAAGTTGGGACTTGTGGAGATTGCTCCCTTGGTTGAGAGGGAGTGTTGATCTGTATCATGCTAGTACAACTTAGATATGATTCTTTTGCATCATGCTAGTACATAATAGATATGATACAGATGTTCGAAGTTGTATCATGCTAGTACAACTTAGATATGATACAAATGTCCGGAGTCGTATCATGCTAGTACAACTTAGATATGATGCTTTTGCATCATGCTAGTACAACTTAGATATGATACAGATGTACGGAGTCACATCATGCTAGTAACAAATTAGATATGATGCATTAGTATCATGCTAGTGCAGCTTATATATGATGCTTTTGCATCATGCTGGTATAGCTTAGATATGATATAGATGTATGAAGTCACATCATGCTAGTAACAACTTAGAGATGATGTAGTTGCCTGACTTGCATCATGCTAGTACAACTTAGATATGATGCGGTAGCATCATGCTAGTACAACTTAGAGATGACGCAGAGGCACCGATCTGCATCATGCTAGTACAACTTAGAGATGATGTAGATGATACTCCACATCATGCCAATACAACTTAGATATGATGCATTCACATAATGCTAGTATGACTTAGAAATGATACAGTGGATGATATGACTTGATGTGCACCATGGTATATGAATTATGGCTCATATATGATGCATTTGATGATATGTCATGATATATTTGATGTAAATTTCCATTAGATAAAATTGGTCAACTTGAATACATTTAGTTGGTTGTTATGAATACCTCCCTAGTTAAGAGGGAGTGTTGAAATTGTAACTATGGTCGGTATTCATAATGTATATATTCGAAAAAGAATATTCTAGAAAAGAATACGTGTACTTGTAAAATTCAGCCTTACCTATGACACAAATGGCGATCTGATCAGGAAGAATGGTCCTTGTAGTCACATGAAAACTACGGGACACATGCGTAGTCGTGAGACTATGGCGGAGACTGTGTGTCTCTGGATAGTAGTTGTGTGCTACTACGGTGGTTGTGTACCATTGGTGGAGATCGTTGTGTGCTACTACCATGGTTGTGCACCACTGGTAGTGACTGTGTGTCACTAGACAATAGATGTGTGCTACTACGATGGTTGTGTACCACTGGTAGTGATTGTGTGTCACTGAAAAGTAGTTGTGTGATACTACGATGGTTATGTACCACTGGTAGTGATTGTGTGTCACCGGACAATAGTTGTGTGCTACTACGGTGGTTGTGTACCACTGGTAGAGACTATGTGTCTCTGGACAATAGTTGTGTGCTACTACAATGGTTGTGTATCATTGGCAGTGACTGTGTGTCACTGGACATTAGTTGTGTGCTACTAGCAATGGTTGTGTACCACTGGACAATAGTTGTGTACTACTATGGATCAACACAATTGTGTTCTATTGGATGGCATTGAAGTAGCTGTGTGCTACTAGTTGATTTCCATGGAGACGACCAGATCGCTTGGAAGCAGCTGTGTGCTACTTCTTGATCACATATATTGTAACAAATGATTTGCGCTACCGATGGTATGGTAGTAGCTGTGTGCTACTAGTTGATTGTAGAGTATTCAATGGACTACTAAATGAAGATATCTTGGAAATATACCTTCCTAGTTAAGAGGGAGCGTGGATGTTTGAGGCAATAAGCGAGAGACATCCTCCCTAGAGGGTCTTGTGTGGACTAGTAGGGGGGAATGTGGACTTCATCATGACATTCCTCAGATGGTCATATGAAGGAACCAATACATTGGTTTCATGAGGAAACCTAGATATGTCTTGGGGGACATCGGTTCCATGAGGGAACTTCGATGTGTCCTAGAGAAGACATTGTTTCCATGAGGGAACCTTGATATGTCTTAGACATGTGTTCGGCGAGGGAACCATAAGATGTCTAGTATGGACACATTTCATGAGTGACCTGAGACATTGGTTTCATGAGGGACCCTCGATATGTCAAGTATGGTCCAAGATGACTTAGCTTGATCAACCCCAAGGGACTGGCCACCCCTTGTAGGATGAGCTAGCTCAAGTCTTGTGGATACCAACTATATGACGTGTATAAACACAAGCGAATGACCCTAGTAAGCATCGAGAGAACCCTCTTCTAGATTGGGCTGCATACCAATGGAGATAGGATACATTTATCACAAGGGTGTACTTTTGATAAATGGTCCCAAGCGTAGTCCTTCCTTGATCATGACAAGGAGTGACATGGACTCAAGGTGCTTTCCATGTATCAAATAGAGTTGGTCTGACATTCAATCACATGGGTGTACCTGTGGTAAATGGCCTTGGTGTGATATTTGTCCTTAGTCATGGTGATTTGACTTGGAATCATAAAGACCTAAAGATGTTAGATGCTATCACATGTGGACCCAGAGTGAGCCTGATATCAAAGAGAGTCCATTGGCTCAGAGGGAGATTCATATAAGGAGTTTCCCCTCAGTTCAGGTGGGAGATAGACATCTCCCAAGACTGATAGGTGTCATGAGTCTAGAGTGAAGTTTGTATACTTCAGAGACAAGCTTTGGCATGATGAATAATGTCTCCCTCGTTGAGAGGGAGTGTTGAAGTTTGGACAACATCGAGAAGACATTCTTCCATATATATATGTGTGTGTGTGTGTGTGTGTGTGTGTGACATGACATTTTATAATACAAAGTATAAATATATAATATAAATAAGTAGTTATTTATTATTCAAGGGATGCATCCTTTCATGGATGGTCACCATATGTTCTCTATATATGGAACACTCATCATTGTAATAATATATTTTTATATACAATATTATCTCATATGAAAAATCAACACCTAGACAATCACAAAGTCCAAGACCATATTGATATGAGTTGTAATCCTTATCTATTGATAAGGTGTTGTCATGATCCATTGATGACTTGTCAATGAGATCTATATCTAGAAGTGGTCCATTCCACGTACTATAAATTTATATCATGAGATCAATACAATGTGCAAGAGAATGGCATAAAGCCTTTTTTACGACTTATTGTCTTGTCTTTCTTGTGCTCTATTTGTTAACAATATTTATCTTGTCAGATTTCAAGGACTCATTAGAAACATCCCTAATGGATTTTCTAGCGATCTTGCACTCTTTATCATACCAATGGTTGGTTGTTCTATTTTCCTTTTTATACAACACCTCGATGAAGAACTTGTTAATGGAAGTAGAAAGGGTTGTTGTAAAATTATGATAGAGGTCATCAATATTGTTCTTATTTGATAGGAGATTTAGTTCATTATTTAAATCCTTTAAAAAAAAGATCGGTTATATTTTTGTTTAAAATCAAGTGCTTTTGGTTATCAGGATTCTCTTCAATGGGGATTTTGTGAATGACAAATTTTAGAGTTAGGGTTAAAAGTCTATGATCAAAGTCGGGCTCATGGTCATTTAAGAGGTCAAAATTTACTATTTGGTTGCAGACAAGGATATCATATATCACATAATCTACAACACCGCTGCCAAGCCCATGAACACAGGTCATCTGGTTGGATTTTGGCCACTTCATTAGACCATTATAATTTTTTAGATCTTGAAAATTGCAGAGCTTGATTACTTCGGTACCAAACAAATTCTCGACCAAGTCTTTAGAGTTTCTTTTGTGTCTGGTAGCTAAAACAAGGTCCTCATCTAGCCATAGAGGATTAGGGTTGGAATCATTGCTTAAAATAATATCTCGATTAGTTGTTTTTCAAGCATTAAAGTCTCTTAGCAAGAGGATATTTCCATCATTTCTCAAATAGTAAATATCTTCTTTTGAGCCATTACAAAGACAATTTTTTTATCTAGATTGTTTTTCTTATAAAAGATAGAACTAATAGATGTGAAATAACAAATTGCAATATAAATATTCTTAGCATTAAGATTTGAAACCACATAGTATATTTAATGTAATGACTAAATTTATTTTAATGCATAGTTAAGTTTGTTTTGTATTAAATAATATTTGAGAATAAATTTATTATTACTTATTAATTTTATACTTATTTATAATATTTTTTTTTATAACAATATATCATATATGGCTTTTAATATTAATCATATATATAAGTTACATAACATTTGTTATATAATAATAAAATAATATAAAACATTTGATAAATTGTTTTTATTTATAATTTAATTATTTAATATATTTGATAAATTATTTTTATTTATAATTTAATTCATTTAATAGATTTGATAAACGATTTTTATTTGTAATTTAAATTATTTAATAATTGGATAAATCAAAACTAATTTCAATGCTAATAGTCATCCTATAGTGAATTTAAATGATATTATATTATTTAAATGAAATACTAAAAATTTTAAATACAAATTTACATAATCATTTCAAAATTATTTAATTTTCACAAATAATGTATTGTACTTAATGAAGATGATGGTGAAGATATATTTATTCTATTGTACTTAATGAAGATGATGGTGAAGATATATTTATTCTATGGATAAACACAAATGTAATGGGTGTTAATTGGGTCTAGTTACGGTGTTTGAGGGAAGAATTATTATCCTCCTCACTTGGGTTCAAACTCTGCTTGTGACATGTTTGCACTTCTCAAGCTAATTGTTGATTGAGGTTCTTCGTGAGCCATGAAGAATATTTCACCCATATGTGTTGGAGGGTGGGGTACTTGGTTACATGTAAAAAAACAAAAACAAATACAATATATATGTTTAACATACAATGTCCCACATCCCAGGCAGGGATTATGATGCAATCAACTCTTGTTAAATTTATGATGGAAGGAGAAGTGTTAAGAGAAGTTCATTTTAGAAATTTATCCATAGCTACGCAAAGTTCGATGTCGAATTAAAATTAAAGATGTAAAGTTATATAGAAAAATGGTGAGTATAAACTCTTTGTTATTTATGTTCTTAAGAGTCATAGATTGACTAAGCTCATCACTGAAAAAGTCGTGTTAAGAAGAAGAAGAAAGGGAGGAATACTAATTTGAACTACATCCCAACATAGAGATTTGTCATTGTAGCATGAAAGTGTATAACAACACATAGATAACAACCACATGATAGAGATGACCCACAATACATGACAATAAAACTGCAAGCTATGTTAATACCAATGTGAGGGAGGATGCAATAGGACTCACATCCCATAAGGATGTTAAGAGAAGTTTAATTTAGAAAATTTTATATTATATACATGTAGATTTGGATGTTGTATCAAAGGTGCATAATTGCACATAATCATTAGTGCGATATGTACATTTCAATGGTTATATTCAATGCATATAGAGTGGTGATTTGACATTGTGTTGTAAGCACACTTACATATTATTATGTATTTCCAACACTTCTACCTAGTCATAATGTTAGGCTGCGAGTCCCTAGATAATGACAAATTCTAAGATCACCTTCTTATGAGTTGTCATCCTTATCTTTTTTTTTCCTGGAAAAAAAATGTAGTTTCAATTAAGATGATGAAATTACAATCCTTAGGTGCTACTGTGCTTTGCTAAACTATCACCAGAACAAGTTAAGAGGATAATACACAAAAAGATAAAAATGGCAAAATGAGAACCTCAAGGATTCCTTATAGCCTGGTCCCAAGGACCCATCAAAAATAACAAACAATATTGACTATCATCTATCATATAGGGAATACACAAGATATTCAATACAATTATGAGAGTGGCCTAGTGCATAGTGAGAACCTATGATCCATTGAGTATTCTCGAATGATATGACATTGTTCCTAGAGCATAAAAGCGCCTTTGGAAATTTGATCAACATCACTATTTAGCTCCCTAGGAATATGAAGGAAATAAATCTAGTTAAAGAGATCTGAGATAAAAAAAAGGCATGCTGAACAAGTGATTGCAGCCCCAAATTGGAAATGTGAGACATCCCCCTCATATAGTTAATGACCAATTTTTAATCTCCAAGCACCTGTAAACCAAGAATACATGTTGGATAGGAAGTTTTGGGATATAATTTTGGTAAAAATACTAAGTATAGAAGAAGTGCGTAGCAGAGGTGCGTAGGAGAAGAAGGAGGACTAGGGAGTACACAACTAAGGTGCATGCAGGAGGACAAGGAGTAGCATAGACACACCCAGAAGTAAAACACACAGTAAGAAGGAATAAAGAAAAGAATAAAGCAAGAGAAGAAAGCGGGTGAAGAGGAAGGATGACAACTTGACATGCTAAAGATGGAAGGACACACAAAAGAGGGAAATAACAAGCAGTCAAAGTGAAAAAGAAACATGCAGACGAAAAAGCAAGTGAAAGGAGTCGAACAACCAATTAACTAGAGTTGTCATGCAATGTAATAGGGTTTTGGGAGGAACCAAGTAGGGTTTTAATCCCTAGATTGTATGTATAAATATGTAACAAGTTGGGAGAATAAGGGTTGGTTAGCTGGTTGTTGTTCTTTTGGGGTTCTAGGGTTGTTGTTCCTAATTTTCTGTTCTAGTTTGTAAAATAGAGGAATCAATGTTTGAATGTAAGAGATGATGCACAAAGAGAGAGAGGCTTGCACTGCAGAGTGACTAGGCTAGGAGGGAAGAAAGATAATCATGACATATCTTTGTAAGTGTAGTGCGCAAGCCATAAGAAATTAACAAACGTCGAATTAAGAAGCCATCCATTGTGGACGTAGCCCAGAGTTGGGTGAACCATGTTAAATCTCGTGTTACATGTTTATTATATGAATGTTCATGGATTTTGTTTTATGTTTATTAGATTAGATCTATGTTATGCATAATCATTGTGCAATAATCATGACTGTTATACTAATGACTTATGTGGTAAACTAGAATCTAATGATAGCATGAATCTAAAATCACCAAGTAGTTAATAAGGAACAAGGACAAAATTACATGCACATAAATAATCAGGAAGAATGAACAAAATAGTCACCTCCCTTTCCCTCACTACTGCAGAAACTTAGTTCTTGCAGTCCAAATAGATACCTCGAGTGAGACTTCATCTGTGCAAGCAGGTGATGCCAAAAGGGCCGGTGTTTGGTGGGTTTTTATGGTCATAGATCACTCGAACCTAGGGTCTTACAAACCATGCGCAATGCTAACAAATGGGTTTCGTTGCCGGGACCCAGAATTTGCGATTAAGGGAATGTTTTGGAGGTCGACTAAGAAAGAGATCTCATAATGGTTGGAAAGGAAGGAACAAGAGTTCGCTCGACAAGAGAATAGAAATCCTTGGATGAGTGACAAGCAATGGATGCAAAGGTATGTGTATACAGAATTGCATGAAATTTTCTTTGGCGAGTTTCCAATTATTCTGACGGAGTGGCTAGACATATTAGTGGAGAATACTGGAAGGTAGATAACTACTACGTCGAGGAATTGGAATCATGAGTTGGTAAGACAACTTAATTCCGTAAGTAACCCAACTACTCGTGTAGTTGATTTATGGTTGGATAACATACTAGGAGGATATATTACAGAATTTGCAACAGATTGTACCTAATCATACAATGTTGCAGATAGGGACTTTTTCAAAGGTCCATGCGGAAGGTTCATGAAATCGTTGGGTATGTGGATAAATATGTTGTTGTGTGACAAGTGCGTGATGACAATGCAATCCAACTGCTAAAGGGGTTCATGCACATAGGGGAACCAGGGGATGAGAAGAGGATACTTTGAGGATGAGAGAGGAAGCAATGAAGAAGGAAGGAAGGGACTGAGGATGCAGAGAATTGAAGAAGGTATATCAGAGGAAGAAGAAGGGTTTAGGGAACTGCGCATAGGAAGAAGGCACTAGAGGCGAAAGACCAGGGTTGGGAAAGGAGAGATGCAAGTGATCTAGAGGGGAGAGAACCTTGCACAATAATATGAATTGTGGAGATATTACACATAAGAGGAGAGGAAGAGGAGTTCCAGTCCAATCCAGTAATATAAGAATCGTTATGTCCTACTAAGACCGAGTCCTATGTCAAATCCATGACCCTGTGCATGTCACCAAAATCAGAGATAACAATTCAAGACTTATCAAAAGTGCTTATAGTTAGCCAGGGAGGACACAATAGTAACAACCAAAGTATTGGAAGTAGTGTGTAGAGTCACAATCAAATAGTATCACCGAGAAGTGAGAGCACACCAAGTAACATGGCAGGGGTAGATAATACCCTTAGGTTGCCCAAGTTCCAGGGAGTTGGGTCAGAGGACCCAGAACAACATCTGTTTTTATGTGAAACAATTTGGGCCGCTAAGAACGTACATATTGAGGCTATACAGATTGTGCATTTAACAACAACATTCAAACGTCGTGCGTTAGTTTGGTACATGAAGCTGCATAGTACCACACCTACGAGACATGCCAGGACTTTAGCAGAGATAAGGAAAACGTTGTTGAAGGAGTTCAAGAAGCCAAAGTCAGAGTCATAGTACATCACAAAACTAAAGGAGTTCAAACAGGTACAAACATAGTCGGTATGGGACTTCGATCAAAGGTTTAAGGATTTGATGGGTAGATTGAATTTCCAGATCCCCGATCAACAACATCAAGAATGGTTTATTGTATCACTTATACCACACATTTGCATGCCATTGATGCAACAAAAGGTTTCATTATAGGCTGAGGCACTGGAAATTGGAATGACATTAGAATCATCCCCAATAGGAGACAGTGGAGGGATTGTGCAGGTTTAGACGAAGTTGGTTGCATTGATGATTCAACTGGCATAAATTACAAAAGGGAAGGATAAATGAGAGCAAGTATGGTGTACCAAGTGTAGGATTGAAGGCCATCCCAAGGACTAATGCCCAACATTCGTGCAGTATTTGGTAACCAGATCGTCGAATCCATTACCAATAGGAGGGTATTGCAAGATATGTAAGAAATGGGGCCATCATCCCACTGAGTGTCCATTACTATAGAAGTATTAGATTACCCCAAGGAACTTGTTTTTCAACTTTTGCAAGTCTGTGGGACATGAAGAGAAGGATTGTCGCACGTTCGAATTGATGAGGGAGCACACATCGAATATGTATAGGATTCAGGAGGAGAATGCTGCAATAGGAGGGGGTGGTCTGAAATATAATAATCAAAGAGGATTTAATCCAGGGAACAGAGGAAACTGTGGTAGAGGTTGAGGCAAAGGAAATTTTGGTAGAGGAGGAAGAGAACCAATAATATGTTATAGTTGTAATCAACCTGGAAACGTGGCCCGCGACTGCTCGAATCTGTCTACAATGTGCACATACTGCAGAGCACTGGATCATGCGACAAAAGATTGTCCTCAACTAGTTGTGGAATGGCAGGCTAGAGGTAAACAAAACCAGAATCAAAATTAAAATGTGCAGAAGATATCAACTAAAAAATGCAATGAAGGACCAAGAATAACAATTGTTATGCGTGGAGGAGCTAGAACAAGAGCTGATATGACGACTGGAGGGAAGTAGACTGAGCAATGGGTAAGGAAGCCAGTAGGGCCTTTGCCAACCTTTAATTCTCAGTAAGAAAATAAGTACTTGGACATGATTGGGGAGCATCAACATCATTTGTACCTCATGTAGAAGATCGCGCTCTGCCAAAGAAACCAACTGGAAAGGTAAGCATGCTAACAAAATTCTTGAGGAGTTGTGTAGAGATAATGAAAGATGAAACTACGCTGAGTACACTATATGACATGATTAATCATTGTACACGAGGAAGGGAAACTCCTATCCCACAAAGGATGGTAAATCAGGTATTACACAGGAAGAAGACTAATGGAGAATTCAGATTCAGTGCACAGATTGGGGAGTATGATGTGGATAATGTCATCTTGGACTTGGGATCCATTGTGAATGTTTTAACTAAGCAGACATGGGAGATGACAAGAAAAACTAAACTAGTATGGTATATTGTTAAATTAAGGCTCGTGAATCAACATAAAATAGTCCAGATTGGTCGTTTGACATGAGTACCTGTGAACATAAATGGGGTACACAACATGTCAGACTTTTAAGTGATTGAGATCGTGGACAATAGTCAACCATATTCAACATTGATGGTACTAGAATGGAATTTTGATAATGAAGCGATCATTAACTTGAAGAGGAGCGAAATGATATTTGAGGTTGGAGAATTGAAAGTTACTACACCCTTGGACCCATCAGAAGGAAAGAGATACATAGAGCCAACTAGAGGAAATGACATTGACAATTTATATAACATGATTGCACATATGGAGGATTATGTCAACCCAACTATGGATGGTGCCCTAAGTTGGAGAAGTATAATTTCATGTGCATCAGAATTAGAGGAAGGTCTAAAGCATTGGCAGAGGAGGATGCATTAAGTCTCAACTAGACAATGTGCACACATAACCCGATCCTTCCATTGGATTGGAACAGAGCTATGTGATCCACCCAGGTACGATGAATTAACTGATATAAGTTTGTTTGTAAAGGAATTTGAGTTGCAGGTACTTGAACAACAAATGCTATTAGCACTAGATGTTGTCCTAAAAGTGACTCTAGCCATATGGTGGGTTGCACACAAAGAGGGGATGAAAGACTGGTCATAGTGTAGAAGACTCATGCAAATAAGGTTTGGTACTGAGGTAGAAAACATTGTGCATAAGTATAGAGGAGAGAGTGATCCAACA
>ML781776.1:52976-66441 GCA_009831015.1 Picea engelmannii
CCGACATGATGGTCAAAGAATGCGTTTGGAACAATGATTGATCTAGCTTTGTTTGGACCAATGGTCAACAAGAGATCCCGAACCCCCCCAACCTTTCTACCTTTAACGATGGGGCGGTCCAAAATGAAGCAGTGTCCAGGCGAGCCCCATCCCTATGTGCCATCATCTCATTGCATCTTACTCCCCACTCCAAACATTTACCGCTTATCATTTTTCCAACTCACCACCGTCATCATCTCATTTCATTTCTCCCACCTCATCTCATTTACCGCTTATCATTTTTCCAACTCACCACCATCATCTCATTTCTCCCACCTCCTGTCGATCTCGACCGTATCCCATTAGCAGACAAAGTCTATTTAATCTCAGAAACCAGGTCTGAATTCGACTTCGTTGAGCTATAGTCGTGGTTTAAAGACACCTTCATTGATCAGAGTGATGAAATTGGGCTTTGGGAGTCAAGTTTCCCTCTGTATCTCTTTCCCCAAGTCCATCATTTTCCTGAATTCGCCCTCAAATGCCAAGTGCACTACCTCCCTGATCAGAGAGCCATAGTATCTTCATCTGGAGAAACCTTTTTCCTTATTACACCCGAGGCCATCGATCAAATGATGCAAGTACCTAGATCCGAACCTCGTTCTCCCCTCACCATTGAAATTCTGACAGAAATGTATCAGAACCTGTCTTTTCCCCAAAGAGCACAAATCTTTGAGCTTTTCCTCCCACAAGATGCCCAATTTCCTAAGAAGAATCCTCCTTATCATTCCTCCATATTTTTCAAAAAGGGAAATCAGATTATCTCAACATTGTGTTGTTTTCTCGGTTATTTCTCAGACAAATGGGTGGATGAACCTATCCTAGGTTTCTTGTCCATTTTCTCTGCTGAAGAGAAAGTTGCCACCCAGTTTGATTATAGTGGTTTTTTGGCTGAAAACTTGCACGAGAAACTGGCAAATTTCCCTACAGAAGGCATGTTCCGGTATTCTTCAATACTGGCTTGCATGTTTATGTTCTATCAAGGAGACAACATTTTCCTTTCTCATGCAGAAAATGGATAAGGACGGAAAAACGCAAGTAGTAACTTTATGTACGTCGCTGCTCAGAAGAAACTCCACTGAGTTCAGTTTCAAACAGTTCATTGAGTTCTTTTATCACCTAGTGGTAAGCATGCTCTGTGGAAGACCAGAACTGAGGATAAACGAGAAGATCCAAAGATTTCTGCACCTTTCAGATCTAGCAAAGACCGAGGACTAGTTCTTATATCAGAATCACACAAAGATCATAGTGTATGGGTGTGAACTAGCCCCGTACAAATTTCCCAAGTATGTGCTTGTTCGAATATTTGCACTGGAGTATATTCGTCAGATGCTAAAATCAGATGACATTCATTTTGTGTCTCTGAAGAAAAAACAACAGATGAGGATTAAAGGGCAAATAGGACCGTTTATCTGCAACAGTCGAGCTGTTGGGGAAGAGGCAGTTAAACTATTAAAGGAAATGGAATTCAACACCAGTTTCATTTGGCGTTATGATCCAAGTGGGATCATTGCAGAGATGAGATCCAAAAACAAAAGTTCACCTTATGCTCACACCCTCAAACCAGAAATTGAAAAGTATGTGAACCAGACAGAGTGGGAAGCAAATACTCTAGTAGATACCGAACAATAGGACTCTCCTTCAGTCCCTATTTCAGAAACTACCACTCCACATGTACCAAAGGAAAAAAGGCCAAGAAAGGATACCTCTCCTTTGGTCACTGAGGTATCAGCAGAAGATTTTCAGGTACACAACAAAAGACCCTAACCCACTCATGCTACTCACATGTCAGGTGAGGCAGAGCCCTACTCTGCCAAAGTGATTGAGGGAAAACATCAGGTGGTGTCCACTCCTTCTTCAAAGAAGTAGAAGGATATAGTAGTGACTACACAAACTCCACAAGGATCTATACCTCTGAACATTTTCGAAAAATATGACATGATTAAAAAGAAACACCAGATGCTGACTAACAACACCTACGCTCAGTTTTGGAAGCAAACCTCCACAACACAACACAGACTGTTGTCAGATTTTGACATAGGGAAAGGAAGAATGCATCTGGCATTTCTGCAAGCACAGGTGCCTCAACCCAAAGAGATCATTGACTGCAAAAGGTCAACTATTGTTTTTGATACCAAACAGGTCCATCCAGCTGACTAGATGGATTTGCACAGACAGACTGGAGAAATGGTTTTCTCCACATTGGCACATGCTTCCTCTATGGCAACAAAATTACATGTATCTCTAAACAATGCTTAGACCCAATTGAAGCTGGAAAAGATATCCTCTTTTGCAAAAGATAACAGAATAAAATCCTTAGAGGAGTTGGTTCTCAAGATTGGGTATGATCCCTCGAATGTAAAAGCTGCAGAGGAGATGTTAAAGAAAAAGAATGTTGACATTGCATCTCTGAGAAAGCAGTTGAAATTTCCACCAAGAGAGGATTCACAAGCTAAAGAAATAACTGAGGCAGAAGACGAGAAAGAGGAATTGTTGAAGCTAATCATGCAGCAGAATGCACAGATAAAGGAAATGGAGGCAGAATTGGAAAGGTTATTGAAAGAGAAGGAACAATCAACCCCGATGGCAGTTGTTCCATTGAGTGAAGTTCCCCTTGCGAAAGTCAGTACAATAGTTGTGCCAACAACCACTACAGCAGAAATTCCATCGGCAACTCCATTGACAACACTGGAAAAAAATGTGGAGCTAGCAAAGTCCATGGAGGAGATGACTCTGCAAGGAACATAGATCAATAGGCTGAAAATGGAGGTTGAAAGTCTCCAAGAACTCAAGTCTTCTTTCCAAACAAGATACAACATTGAGAGACAAGTATCAGAGAAGCTCAAGCAGGAAATACAACAGCTTCATAAACAAACAGTGGCAGGTAAGACATTAGCAAAGGCTAAGGAAAATATCTGGACAGATATCTCCAACTCCATAAACGAAATTTTGCCTATGGTGAAAATCATGTTCGAACAACATGATCTGGTGCTAAAGAGTAGCCAGGCCATCGACAGGATAAGAAGAGAGCTGGGTGAAATTCCCTCAGCAGCTAACGAGATCATCAAGTTTCTGAATTCAAAAACCAAGGAAGAACTTGAAGACCTGAAATTTGAAGTTAGAACATAGACTATCCTCGAAGTCAAAAGAGTGTTGACCAAAAGAGGATTAATGTTGCAGTTGGAGGAGAAAGCTCAGAACATGGACATTGGAGTTCAGAGATTTTTTAACAAGCTTGTGGCCTTACAGAAAAAGGGCTTTCCCGGCTTACTTGTCCTAAATGATAAATTGATGACTTTATCCGATTATAAGCAAAATATTGCCACCGTGGCCAAAGACAGTTCCAAGTTCTCAGGGATACAGAGAAACATCACTGACAAAGCATTCTTGGAGACTTTATAGCTTGACCTCAGCATACAACACGAAATCAAGTACATTTTCCTCACCAAACCGACTTTTGCTAAGTATACCGAGATGCATGAAATCTACCACTGGCTATTGAAAGTTACCATCCTTGGTACACAAAGATGGGATGAGCTGTGCGAATTGATTGAGTAAAGATCAAGGTCTCATCCAAGTTCAACGTCCAATGCAGTCAACGTCATATGAATGACTCACCAACGACCTTCCCTAAAATCAACATGAGAGATTTGACACATCATCATAAGTTCCTATATTTTTGTATCTTGTTATCTAGATAGTTAAAATTAGCATCTGCCACATCCTGATCATTAGTGACAGGGTCGCTTGTAATTTTGATTATAAATACTTCAAACTTTGAAGTACTGAGGGTTGATCTTTATGCCCGAGCAAGCTATAATCGCTATAATTTTTATCAAGAGGTTATTCTAGTAATACAGAGAGACGTTTCACAGGATTCCTGCATGTTAGCTATTGGTGAAGTTTCCTCTGTCTTCATAAAAGTTTTCTTTCTTAGTTATCATATTGTTTTTCTCAATCGAATCTTTAAAAGAAGTTAAAGTTGCAGAATTTGTCATCACGTACTCTGTTCCTAATCTTTTATAGATTTAAATGTTTTTCCTTCTGATGTTATAACAAAGAAATTCTTAATTGCTTTTTTGTTTTAACTGATATCTCACCTTTTCAACAATCCATCATTTTATTTCTAAAGAATCTAGCAATTGCACTACCTTGCCCTGTAAAACGAATCTTCTAAAAACTGTCCTTTGATCTCCATTTTTATAAAATAGACCCCATAGCCCAATGGAAGCGTAAGTGACATTCAACCATTTTATTAAAAAATACAAACAACTCGGTACTATTTTTTTTTAAGTAACCTAAGATATGAAAATCCAAACAAATCTAAATCTTATAGAGAGATCCTTCTCTGAAACTGGCAGGGCTAGATCCTAGTTTCAAAGTGGTTGGTTAAGGTTACCTCTTGTAAATTTCTTCCCCCCTTTTACAACCTCTGGGAATTTACAGAGTGCTAACACCAGGAATACGATTTTAAGGTTGTAGTAAAACCGGGGAAGCTAAATGCAGGACCAAATCATCTATCGCGCATACTATTGGGAGAAGATGCAGGCAATTTAGATGACAACTTACCAGATGCACGACTATTTGCAGTAAAAATGGTGGATGATTACTTCTCAGACATCGTATATTTTCTAAGTATAGGCATGGATCCATCATACATGACGGTTGTAAAGAAGAAACAATTGGTAGTGAAAACAATGGATTATCAGTTGATTGCAGAGAATTTATACAAGTTGGGTGCAGATGGAATATTGAGACGCGATATGTTGGAACATGAAAGACCAATGATACTCGAAGAAGCACATGATGGGATTGCAAGATGACATTATGGTGGGAGAGAAACTGCACAAAATATTTTATGCATAGGGATTTGGTGGCCTACACTTCACAAAGATGCGAAGGAATATTGTCAGTCATGTGATGCATGTCAAAGAGTGGGAAAGCCATCTAGGAGGGATGAAATGCCTTTAAATCCATAAGTTATGTTGCAAGCATTTGATAAATGGGCCATAGACTTTGTAGGGCCAATCAATCTACAAGAAAGAAGATTAGGGGCAAGGTACATCATGATTGCGATAAAGTATTTGACAAGATAGGCATATGCAACCCCAGTTACAGATTGCACTGTGTTGAGGGGTTTGATATCCATTTAACTCAACAACAGGAACCAAACCTGCCTAAGAGGCCCAATTAGACTCGTAAGTGTTTGATGAGTGGTAAGGTTCTCCAGATTCGTGATCTGGCAGGGTTTATCGATGGGCTTTAATTGCGATTGACATATATTTCTTTTCTATTAAGCCTTTTCCTCAGGCTAGGCAATTCTCTTTTTGGTTCTTTTCTAACGTTTATAACAAAAGAAAGATAAAACTCTAAACTAGATGACATAGACAAGATATCTATGTGTTTGGGGGGAAGACTGGGTTTGGGATAACCTTTATACCCTAACATGCAGACGAAGAATATCTAAACAACTTCAAACTAGCATTAATACCATTTTGATTAGTGGACATTCAACATTGTTTGAGATAACAACTACAGAAAAGAAACATACTGTTGACGCTTAAAAACACAACGATGCATACTATGCTCGCAAATGATTGCCAAGCTCTATTATTTATTTATATTAATAATAAACTAGTAGGTGGGACCCCCTTGTTGGACTTGTGGTGCAATGGTGGATATGGTGCGCTTATATTTTGTTTGATTATGTGATGGTACCAACACATTCTTCTACATTTCATTGTTTCAAATCATGGTTTAAAATGTTGTGGTAACATGTGATGGTTGGTTGATTAATACATGACACTTGATGGCTTTGATGACCTCTCACAGAATATGTTAAGGCTGCCCTATGGATGAAAGAATTATTGGCAGTTTTGGTTTTAATATTGCATTAAACATGGCACTAATTGTTTTAAATGGTCTTGATAAAAGATAAAAATGGAGGTCTTTTGAATAAAATAACTATACTCAAGCTCTAATGTTATGTATTATTATGACAAAGGATGAGCACAATTGACCCTTGCTACTATAGTTATGCGCCTTGTTGAGTTTCATAAGTGGTTGCACATGGGGTAATGTTTCTAGCACATTGTTATTTTAAAGAGATTGACATTACAAAGGGGTGGCGCACTATGAAAATGTGATATGGCAATGGACATTTGGTTGATTAATTGTTTAGTGCTATGGTGAACTGGCTTGGCTCGTACTTTGAATTGAATGAGGTTGGAAGGGATAAGCAACATGCATTTACTACATGTCACTCAAACTCCCCATTGAGCCTGTCACCCTAGTCATTCTTGCATTTTGGTTTTGGCTCTGGTGGTTGTTGTTTTTCTGCATTGTTCGGTCGTGAAGGAAGTATACAATCTAGTTTTCTTCCTCGCACAGGCTTTTCTAGGTATGGGTTTCTTACTCTTCCATCCATGATGATTACTCTTCCCTTTGAATCAACTTTTGGCTTAGGATTGCTCGTGGTCTATGTTTTTCTTAAGATGTTATGAGATATTTGAACTGTGTATTAGTGTTGTGTCCATAGTTTCTTATGGTGATTATTCTAGACTATTGGCACTTAAAAAAAATGGTTATGCTCTCCTTGATGTGTGTAATCTTTGCATGTGTTTATTGATAAAAATGGCAGTGAGGCCTGCTCTGTCATAGATTAGGTTTTGAGTCTGGCACCTCTGTTGAAATTGAGTATCATGGCTTGCCAAAGCTCTTAGATTTGCGCTTATCCCGCTTATGAATTGTCATAACACATCTCTATGTTTAAGTTTCCCACTCCATGCTCGTCTCTATGGCTAGTATTTTTGACCCTGTGGGTTGCAATGTGAAGTGATGAAAGATTAAAGTAACCCGTGCCTTGTTTGGATAAAACTACACATTCTTAAGTTGCTTGCTTATGCCCTCACTAACACAGTTGTCTGGAAAGCATTACACAATATGAGTTTAACCTCACCCAAAAGTTGATAGAAGCATTATGGATTCTTTCTGGTCGGACATGGGTTTGTGCTTGGACGCTCATATTATAGTGTTGATTAAGAGATTGGCTTCATTTCGTTTTCCTGTTGGAATTGACAGTCTGTCGTTTTGGTAACCCTCACAGCCGAGAGTGTTGTTACATGTTATGGTTCTATGGTAAATGGTGAAAGGCATAAGCTGTATGCGCTTGTAGACATATTAACCCTCTGGTTGAACCACCTATTCTTACCCTCCACTTGCTGTTTTTAAACCCTAAATATTAGATTGATATAATTTTACTTCAGTAAATGGTTGATGGAGCACTATGCATTATTGGTTACTTGGGCATGATTTGGTTGTGTTCCTTGTTTGAAAATTCTGGAAGAAGCCTGTACCTAATTGTTTATGTGAATCCTGAGCTCAAAGTATTGCATGTTATTTGGTTTGAATGTTATGTTGATTATATTTAAAAGACACCTGTGTGCGAATTGATTGGGGCCCGATAAAGAGTTATAATGCCCAGTTTGATTGCGTTGAACAATGTTTAAATAATGGACATAAGTGGTGGTAAATACTGTGCATGTTCCTATTGGCTTTAAAGAATAAGTATTGGATATAAATGGCTATAAGCACTGTGCGTATTCCTGTTTGTTTTAAAAGGATTTAACATTGGAGTTATGAATGGTTGTGGCTAAAAGGGTTATTATGGTTTATCATATCGATTGCAATGTTGTTTGTTGTGACTGTTATATAAAGGTTATATGGATACGAAGGTTGCCGTAGTTAAATATTTCTGGGCATATAGATTATTGTTTGGAAGTCAACAAGCAATTTGTAAAGGAAGTAACAATTTAAATTGTGGTTTTGAAAAGTGAATATTGTTAAAACTTGAAGGTTGAAACAGAGATATGTTTGATTGCATGTTTTAAGTTATTTTCAATTGGAAAATATCCATATTATTTCCCCATCATTCTACCATTTTTTCGCTCATTACATCCCCCCTCATAATCCCAATTTCATTTATGACATCCTTGTTTTGTGAAATAAATTAAAAAGAAAGTCTATGCAAAAGAGACAAAGAGATAACACAACAATGATTGGTGACTGATCTTTTGGTATTTTATTACACAGTTAAATTGTTTAATTAATTGCTAAACAATATTTATGTATTAATCCCCTATCGTTATACCACTTTTCGCTAATTACACTCCCTCCATATGTCCCATGAACCCTATCACCCCCTTTTCACTTGGCGATTGTTAAATGGTTTGTTATGGATCGATTTGCATGTATCTCATGTCAATTTCTGAGCCAAATTGTGATTCGTGCAAGAAGAATGTCATGTATGGTTTATTAAGGGCTTAGTTACTGAGGAATTGCTGCTACAGGATGAGTTTCTTCAGTAGGGGCAGCCATGGCAGAAAGAACAGAGGCCAGGGAAATTGGAACAGAGGTCCTAGAAGGCCTAGATTTTCCATTCATTTTGATGCTAATCCCGAATAATTGAACCAATTGTTCCAAGATGGGTTCTTTAACTGGATTGGTCATGGAATAGTACACCCTTGGCCAGAGAGACCCCCCTTCCAACCTCAAAACATCCCTGGTATTCCCGTTCCTCCTCATGTGTCCTTGCAACCAAAAGTCTCTGCAAATGATGGAGGGCAAGAGATTGTCAACCCGACTGTCTCTCACCATTATGGCTGGCCCAATATGTCATTTCTTCTCCCATCACTTGTCAATCCTAATGTATAAATTTCCCATACTGATTCACCTGTTCAATCCTCACATGATAGTAAAAGACTAAAAACTGATGTTCCTCATCTGCAAGATAAAGGCAAAGCAACTGCCTCCCCTTCTTCTCCATCAGATGATTCCTCAAAATTCGTGTCTTCCCACATGCATTTGAAAGATGAATGTTCCAGTGTTATCAGTGAGATACAACCCCAAGGTTCTAACCAACCACGATCTACTTCCAAGAAATCAAAGGGGGACAACAATGAAAAAGAAAAATTGCCTACCAGAGTGGAAAGTATGGCTTTTAGATGTTTTTATTTTTATGAATTGAGTTGATGAAGACAATGTTAATGGTTTCAGAATTTTGGGACAACAAGCTCTGTTTTGGTATTTTGTGGATCATATGGATGATGTGTATATTTATATATATTTTTGATATGATATAAATTATTTCTGATATTTAAATATCTAATTTGAAAGATATTTAAGGGAGTTACAAGGGTGGCATGTGGTTTAAATGATTATCCTTTTTGTGTTATATTTTATGATTTGAAAAGAAGATATTTACAGGAATCACAAGGGGTACCACCTACCTAGTTATTATTAATTAAAGAACCTTAACTATATTATTATTATTTACCTCTCCTAAATTAATTAGTTAAGTCAAACTAACTTAAATAAAGAAAGTAGTTGAACTACTTCAAATTATTTGGAAAGAATAAAAGCTGAATGAGAAGAAGAAACAAGTGGAGAATAGAAGGAGAAAGCAAGACTAAGGTTTGCTCTTTTGATTTCATAAGATAGTTTTATTTTTCATTCATTCTTGAGTTATTCAAAGCCTAATTCTCTTTGTGACAACATGGTCTAATTGTAGACAACAAGGTTCAAGACTGAACCAAACCTTTCAGATGCTTGTTTTAGAGGTGTTGATCCATCCTTGATAGTCTGTGTATTCTTGTCTGTTTGTGAATTAAGTTTCATGGCTGAGAAAGAATATCTTGTAGAGTCAAATTAGCAACAGTTTGTGGCATGCTGATCCAGATTATAAATTTCAGTTTTACCTGATTGTCAGAGTCTTTTTGTATGGTGTTCATCGGGGATCTCTAAATCAGACTTTGGTCCATGCCCTCACATGGGTTTTGTAAAGAGAAAACCACTCTTTATATGTCAGAATGAAATAAATCAGATTGTTATTCTGTCTTATATATGTGTAATTGTGACTTGGTTACTTTTCTCTTTTTGATCTCCATGTTCACTTTCTGTAATCTGTATATATTTCAGAAACTTATATAAATCTTATTTTATACTGCAATATTCTTTTCATTAACAAATCAACCTTAATCCTAGTAATTAATACTTACAGATTGAGATTATATTTCTGAGGCTGTAAAACCAAGGGTGATATTCCCGACTATCTTGTCCTAGCCAGACAACATTTAAAAATGACTGAGTAAGGTAATTCATACCTTTTCCTCAACATTTATTTGGTGACCATACTGGGGAGACATTCCATATCCCTCTGGTTGATTGTATTAATAATTATCATTGAATATTTCTTCTTTTATTTTTTTATTCTTTGACTGTTTTCTTTTCCTCATGATAGTACCTGTTACAAGGCAACCCAATATTGAGCCCGATCTTAAAGACCAAACCAACATTTCTTTAACTTTATTCAATACCATCTTATAAACCGCTAATACCTGAGCTGAGCTTGAACGCTCATGGGCAATAATTGAAAAAGATATAGTGTTCGATAACGCTAGGAGGCTAGGCAAAGGAAACATAAGAATCAACTGTAGCTCTATTTTCCTAAAAAGTTTTGATCTTCTTTTCATGTCCTTAAACCCTCACATCTCTAGGAGAAGAATAGGATTGTCTCCTGAAATCACTCCTATCGCTGAAATAGGAAGAATAAATGTTGTTTTGTCAACCCAACAAGGTACTCTAATGAGAAATTTGTCTTGGGGTGCGTCATCTTCTCAGTATTAGGCCTCATCAGTGATTGATAGCTTGTATAGCCATCATGTCCCTGTCCAATCTACTACCAACCCCACCAAGATCATAAATAAGTATGTACTTTTTCAATTCGAGGAAGATGCTCCTACTACCCCTGTTGATTAAGGTTGGTTGTCATTGATGTCAACCCTTGAAGAAAGCCCCGTAGCACAAAGGTTTGGGTAATGGACCCAATATTGTTTGATTTAAATATGAATCATTATTGTTTTTTCATGGTTGATAAGAAGTAAATATGGATGAACTCCAAAGTGGTCCCATTATGGTGAAAGGCCTCACGAGAAGACGCTTTGTGGAGTAAGAGAACCCATGCTTAATTGTGGAATAATGAGATGAAAGAAAGTGAATTTGTCAGGGAAAATATCCTAGATGGATAGTTCTTGTCATATCATTTCCGGTGGTATGTGGAACACCACATAATTCCTCACGGTTAGAGAGTTATGGGCATGAGAAGTTGGAGACCCCAAGTTTGGGTAATGGACCCAAGTTTGTTTGATGGGTAACAATATGCGTTATGATATATTTTAAGATAATACTATTCTATATGGATAGTACATGGCATTCCATTTCTGGTGGTATGTAGAACATCACATAACTCCTCACGGTTTGAGATTTATGGCCTTACGAAGTTGGAGGACCCTCATATGTCATCTAGAAGCCCCAAAAGGTCAAAGTAATCAAAGTGGTTTAAGAGATTTTAAAAGGTAAACAATAAAGTGAAGTGATGAGTGTATTATAATTCAAAGTGAATACAAAATAAATTATTTCAATAATAAATTTAATGGATAAATTAAAGGTGGACCCAACCCTAAAATAAGGAAAGTGGGTCAAGTGACCTAGAAGATGTTTTTAAGGAAGCTACTTGGAGAGTATAAATAAGAGGCAAGGCTCTCTCATTTGAATCAAACTTGAGCATATTGAATATCTATAGGTGTCTGAGGTAACCAAAGGATATGTAAGCTGAAATTCTGAGGAAAGTGAAGAAAATAAGGCCGAAATGCAAGGAAGGATAAATTCTTTTGATGGTGCTTTCTAAGGTATGTTATTTACAGGTCATCTCACCATTTTCGCTATAATTTTTTTTATATAATGATTTCGATCCTGAAATTGATATGCAAGTGAGAAAACATATCCAATTATCTATGGTTAAAAATTCAGCTCGTGGGTCGTTGTATTTTGGGAGATACACTTCGTGGAAAATAGGGTTTGTGGCCAGTCATGAAACTAGTCAAAATCAGGTGTTTCGGGTAAAAACGTCATAACTTCTTCATAACAGATCCAAATTCAGTGATACCAAAAGTGTTGGTTAGGTTACAGTCTTTAGTATGCTATGTAATAGTTTTAGATCATTTTATGAAATATTTTGTGCGGGGCATGCTCTACAAGGTCGCTCTCTAGAATAAGACAAAATTCAACAAGGTATGCCATTTTTGCTATAACTCATTTTGTGAGAGGTTCCAAGTAGTGACACTTGGAGGAATTTCATTAAACACACTGAAGAACATTGTGTATTAGTTTCAAATCCTTTTTCATTACAGGTTCAAAGTTATGATTACTTCAAGTTAGGGTTGTTGACTAATCCAAAACTAGGCATGTGAGACTAAAGAAAAGTTTGATGAAAATGCTAGTCTTTCATTTTTAAAGTTAATAAAGGTTTGAAGTAATGTGATCATATACACCAGGTCTATTACAGAGCTACAAATCAGATTTGGATGCACTTGTTTATGGTATAGGTTGATTAAAGGTTGGTGCATGGTTGATGCACTTGTTTATGGTACATGTTGATTACAGGTTGAGGTACAGGTTGATGCATGGTTTAGATTTATTGGTACAGGTTTACAACGGTATATCTCACAGTGATAGTGTGACAGTGGTTCCATCATTCTACTTCTACTTCAGGGTGGCAGGACGGGGCAAGGACAGGTGGTTGTAGCCACCTTCCGGTTGTAGCCGGAGAACATTGGGGGTTGTAGCCTCTTTCTGGTTGTAGCCAGAGAATTGGGGAGTTGGAGGTTCCCTCAGGTTGTAGCCTGAGAAACTAGGGGGTTGGAGCCTCCTTCCAGTTGCAGCTGGAAAACAAAAGAAGTTGGTGCTTCCAATGAATGTAATTCTTCAAGACATATAAGAAAAAACATTCTGTGGTTTTTTCCCGATTTGGGTTTCCACGTAAAAACCTGGTGTACTGTGTATGTGTGTGATTGTTTAATTCTTACTGCTCATTATTGGATAATAATACTACATTGATATAACATTTGAAGAAAAATGATTATAATTACGCTATTACTGATTCACCCCCCCCTCAGTAATCCAACAATTGGTATCAGAGTAGGTTCCTTCAGAAATCAGTTTAACCATTGAAAGGTAGATCATGGAGAGTACCAACTTGTATAAAAATGTAATACCACAGTTTGATGGACAAAAGTATGCTTTTTGGAGCATAAGGGTGAAGACATAGATACAGGCACAAGGATTTCAAGTCTGGCAATCAATTGTAGATGGATACACAACACCAACAGTTCCACCAACAAATGACAAAGAAATGAAACTCGGTGAGAATAATTCCAAAGACATAAATGTAATTTTGAATGGTCTCAGTGATACGGTATTCACCAAAGTTGCACATTGTAAATCTGCTAAAGAGATTTGGGACAAGCTTCGAAATATTTATGAAGGAGATTCAAAAGTCAAAGCAACAAAGCTTCAAACTTATAGAGGTCAGTTC
>ML781776.1:71791-101169 GCA_009831015.1 Picea engelmannii
AGTAATCAAAGTGGTTTAAGAGATTTTAAAAGGTAAATAATAAAGTGAAGTGATGAGTGTATTATAATTCAAAGTGAATACAAAATAAATTATTTCAATAATAAATTTAATGGAGAAATTAAAGGTGGACCCAACCCTAAAATAAGGAAAGTGGGTCAAGTGACCTAGACAATGTTTTTAAGGAAGCTACTTGGAGAGTATAAATAAGAGGCAAGGCTCTCTCATTTGAATCACACTTGAGAATATTGAATATATATAGGTGTCTGAGGTAACCAAAGGATATATAAGTCTAAATTCTGAGGAAAGTGAAGAAAATAAGGCCGAAATGCAAGGAAGGATAAATTCTTTTGATGGTGCTTTCTAAGGTATGTTATTTACAGGTCATCTCACCATTTTTGCTATAACATTTTTTATACAATGATTAAGATCCTAAAATTTCAATGCAAGTGAGAAAACATATCCAAGTATCTATGGTTAAAAATTCAGCTTGTGGGTCGTTGTATTTTGTGATTTACACTCTGTGGAAAATAGGGATTGTGGCCAGTCCTGAAACTAGTCAAAATCAGGTGTTTCGGGTAAAAACGTCATAACTTCTTCATAACAGATCCAAATTTAGTGAGACAAAAAGTGTTGGTTAGGGTATAGTCTGTAGTATTTTGTGTAATATTTTTAGATCATTTCATCAAATATTTTGTGTGGGGCACGCACTACAAGGTCGCTCTCTAAAATAAGCCAGAATTCAACAAGGTATGCCATTTTTTCTATAAATCATTTTATGAGAGATTCCAAGTAGTGACACTTGGAGGAATTGCATTAAACACACTGAAGAACATTGTATATTAGTTTTATATATTTATACATTATATGTTCAAAGTTATGATTACTTCAAGTTAGGGTTGTTGACTAATCGAAAACTAGGAATGTGAGACTAAAGAAATGTTTGATGAAAATGCTAGTCTCTTGTTTTTATAGTTAAGGAAGGCTTGCAGGAATGTGATCATATACACCCGATCTATTACAGAGCTACAAATCAGATTTGGATGCACTTGTTTATGGTTCAGGTTGATTACAGGTTGGTGCATGGTTGATGCACTTGTTTATGGTACATGTTGATTATAGGTTGAGGTACAGGTTGATGCATGGTTGATGCCTTTTTCAGATTTATTGGTATAGGATTACAGTGGTATATCTCACAGTGATAGTGTGACAATGGTTCCATCATTCTACTTCTACTTCAGGGTGGCAGGACGGGACAAGGACAGGTGGTTGTAGCCACCTTCCAGTTGTAGCCGGAGAACATTGGGGGTTGTAGCCTCCTTCTGGTTGTAGCCAGAGAATTGGGGAGTTGGAGCTTCCCTCAGGTTTTAGCCTGAGAAACTAGGGGGTTGGAGCCTCCTTCCAGTTGCAGCTGGAAAAAAAAGGAAGTTGGTGCTTCCAATGAATGTAATTCTTCAAGACATATAAGAAAAAACATTCCGTGGTTTTCTCTTGATATGGGTTTCCACGTAAAACACTGGTGTACTTTGTATGTGTGTGATTATTTATTTCTTACTACTCATTATTGGATAATAATTCTACATTGATATAACATTTGAAGAAAAAGGATTATAATTACGCTATTACTGATTCACCCCTCCTCTTAGTAATCCAACAACCCCATGGCATGTATCCTCCTCTTTAAACCCAACACTTGCCACTTGACCGTTACCAAAATTTAGAGAACATCTTCCTAGGTTTTCAGGAAATAAATCAGGCACTACAAATGAACACTTGGTTGCATTCTCTAATGCTTGTCACAATATAGGAGCTAATGACAATGATACTTGAATGCACCTGTTTTTCAACTCTCTCGAAGGGAAATCAATGAAAGATTTCTTTGATATCCCTCCCAAGATTCTTTTCACTTGGGAAGAGTTAGTTTACTGGTTCAAATCCACTTATGGATAGTCTAAGAGCCTAGCTAAACAACTACATGAATACAATAACATTGCCTAAAAAGACAATGAGACTATCAAGTCTTTCAACCTACGTTTCACCAAGTTGTATAATCAAATTCCTGAACTTATTCGCTCCCATAACCAAGCCAATTTTATGCATTACTATAATTCTCTACCTTCCCCTTATTGTCATAGGATTGAAGAAAAAACTATTGATAATCATGGTTCTGCTCTGCATACTTGTCTAGAGTATCAAAAACAACTGGAAAGAACATGTCTTCCCAAGGGAGACTCAATTAAACAAACATACATGTCTGCCCTCTTACAACTTGTACATGATATGAATAATCAAATCATAGCATACGAGCAAAAGGGAAATGTCCCTTCACTTACTCCTAGGGCCTCATCTTCTTCTTCACCATATTTTAGAAATCCCAATGAAAATAAATTTCAACCCAAAGCCATCATGCCTCATAGTTGGTGTAACTTTTGCGAGGAATATCACGAGGAAAGTACTTGTGAGGTAAAGAAGAGTGTTGAAGATAAAATCTTTGGCAAAAGGCCTGAAACTACCATTGTTGTTCTACATTGGGCAGAACCAGAGGATGTCATGATCATAAACACTAGGAATAAATCCTATGCTTCAAAATAAAAATATGATACCCCTCGTACTTATCTTCTAGACCAAGCTCATCTTTGCAAGCTGTTGTTGAACAAACTACCAAGACTCTTGACAGTCAAGGAACTCCCTCCCCTCTTACCTCTTCAAACTATAAAATTCTCAACCAATTGGCTAATATCAAAGCCGATGCTACTCTTTTGGACATGGTTTCCATCCTTGAGCAACAAAAGCATCTAAAAAAATTCACGGAAGGAAAAACTTCCACCATATCCAATCTCTCCGAAGAGGTAAAAGAAGAGGATTCTAGTGTAAATAACTTTAGACACCGTGTAAAAACTCCCACATTTTTCATTTATGTAAAGATTATGGACAAAATAGCCCATTGTTGCCTAATTGACAACGGTTTGGGCCCAAGCGTAATGTCGAAAATTATTGTGGAAGAGCTAGGATTGTCTTGTTCCAATGAAAATGCTAGAAGCATGCTCTCATATAATAGTCTACAACAATCAACTATAGGTGAAATAAAAGACGTGACTTTGGTTCTGTGCGCACATCTTGAAATCAGGACAACCCTTAATATCCAGGTAATTGATATGCTAGTAAGTAATTATTCTATCATCTTAGGAAGAGACTGACACACCTTGATAGGTGGATATATTTCACTTGACGGGACACACTTATATGTTCCTTGGAATGGAAATAATATCATAGTCCTAAGGGAAGGAAGAATCTCACCTTACATAGAAAGCATCCCACAACCTAATGTAAACTATGTTGAGGAGGATTTTGGGGTGTACTCCATCTTTGCGGATGAAGATGACACTACCATGGAACAAATTGATTTGGAGGATGGTATGTGGCACATGCACTCTGATGGCTCATGCTCCAACGAAGGTAATGGATATGGCATTATCTTGTACTCACCTATAGGTAAAATTCACAACTTTTCCTGTAGGTTAGAATTTTCTTGCACAAACAACATCACCGAATTTGAAGCATTATTGCTAGGCATTGAAAATGCCTATAATTTGGGTTGTGGACACCTTACAGTTTTTGGGGACTCTGAGCTTGTTATGAACCTTGTGCATAAAATATATTCTCCTAGCAAAAAGTTAATGAAACATGTCGACCCTCGACCAAGTTTTGTGGAAAGATTGGTTGTGTTTGACCATTTTTGAGACTTCGATAGGCTGGTTGAAGATGGAGCACCCAGGCGAAGCGGAGATCATGGGATCTCACCCTTTTTGCAGGATTTTTGGGTTTTAGGGTTTATGTAACGGGTATGGGATGTCGGCCCATAGGGTTTGCCCATGTTTAGGCCCCTTTTGTAATGTATAAATAAGTAGTTAGGCGATGTAAGAAAGAGACCTAGTAGGCCGATGGCTTAGTGCTCATGTTAGTTATGTGCAAGACGATGTGTTATGGATTGCATAGCTAAGTGCAAGTGTTTTGTAAGTGCTTTGTGCACAGACTGTGTAAAGGCTCTGTGCTTGGACCTAACTCGGGGAAGGAGGATCTGGCAAGGTGTGCGCACATCTCATGTCCTATGTGGAGTTGGCTTTGTGGCTCTATGCATGTAAGAAGATTGAAGGAGACTAATAAAGAAGAAGAAGAGTTGGTGGATGTAGCCCCACAGTGGGGTGAACCACGTATATCCTATGTCGATGTGCTTTGTGCTATGTTTTTTATGATGTTTATGTATTTAATTACTTAAATCCATTGATGCTGAAGTGATTTATGTATGAACGAATGCTAGATCTACTCTGATGTTGTGTGCTAATGGTTAGATATGCTTAGATCTTGAGTAATACTGAGTTGTTCTGTAACAAGGGTTTAACCTGCGATGTGAATAAGGGTTAAAAGACTAATGAATGTTAATTGCTAAGTGATCTATTAAGTATTGTGATCACAGATCTGTGTCACAGCTAGGTTGTAGACACCAGAGTCCTGCAACCCCCTTGCCTCTACCTCGGGTGAGACTTCATATGCTTCGCAGGTGTTTCCGAAAGGGCCAGTAGTTAAGGTTTTGTTGGTGCGCTATTGATGTGTCGAGCCCTGGGTCTACCCTTGTGCCAAAAAATGGTTCCGTTGCTGGGACCTGAAATTATGATTGCTAGGAACTGAAGAAAAGAGAAAGCTCTATGCGTAGATCTGTTGCTATAGTGCGCAATATTCTACTTGGCTTGCGAAGCTCTGTGCTAAGAGAAGGAAGCTCGATCTGAAGAAAGAGGTGAACATTTTTTCTTTAAAAGTATGGATCTAGGTATGTTTCATAGATTTGGTCCTAGTCTCAAAACTATTGCACCGTTAGAAGAAAGAAGATTTGATCCGAATAGATTTGATAGAAATAGTGAAAGATATGTTATTCCTATGCATAGAAACTATTTTTGGACTGACAAATGGATGCAGGACCCTAGAAAGAATTTTTGCATATTGCAGGTCCATCACTGTGATCCTAGTGCACAGTACAAGAAAGGTTGGGGATCGTTTAATAGAAAGAGAGGATTAACACTTTGTTATAGTTACAGAAGACTGGGACATCTTGCTAAGGAATGCCTTGGTAGAGGTCCCATTTGTATTTGTTGTAAAGCTATTGATCACGAGGTTTTGGATTTCCCTATAATGATTGCTAAAGTTGAGAAGATGAACTTGAGACAAACAAACCATGAAGAAGGTCAAGAAACTAAGGATATGTTAGAGAATCAAACAGAATCAGAGACTATGTTATTACAACTGAAAGAAACATTGAATGATCATAGAGACATCAGTTTACCATACATCTTAAAAGAAAAGCGGTGCATAGAAACAAGAATAGGAGACTTTGACATAGATTGTGTCTTGGATGAGGAAACACAGGTGAACATTATGCCAGAAAGTACTTTGAAAATTTTGGGAAAGTGTGCTATGACTCCTTCATTAGGAGGGATAGGCTTGTTTAAAGGAAATATGATAACCCTATGTGGAAGACTTACTGATGTACCTATGATTTCCCATGGAACATCGACTGAAGAAGACTTTGAGGTCATTAATTTTCTTGAGAACAACACTCCTTTTGTACTTTTGTTAGGAAAGACCTGGATTGAGAAAGATAAGATCCGAAGGAAAGAAGAAGAGGAAGCCACATAACATAAGAAGCAAGAATTAAGGGACTTCATAGCCAAGAAAATAACGTGACTAATAGAAGAACAAGAGGACGATTCAAAGCAAATGAGGACCAGAGACTTAGCTGCCGAAGCAGAAAGAACACAAGAAGGCTTAAAGAACCTATCCATGCAGGAGAGAGGAGAACCTACCCCAGAAGTAGTAAAAGAAGAAATATTGCATGAAATTTTTTTGAGAGAACATCAAAAGTGCGAAGTTACTATGCTAAGAGAAGATAAGAATTCAAATGGAAAGAGGAATCCAGAAACTCAGATCACAGGGAAGAAGGCCAAAAAACTTAGTAAGAAGAAAGAAAAGGTAGAAACACTGCAAGAGGTTCCAGTGAAGACCTCGCAGGAAGTAGGCTTGCAGAAATTGAACATCGTCGGAATAACAGAACAATGTAGAATGGAACTTTGCCACGATGAAGCCATATGACTGTTGGAGGCATCCCGACTGTTAGAATGACGCTCCAAAACAATTAGAAACATAGTTATTGCGGACAAGATCGCCATGAGACCGTTGAGACCATGCCATAACAGATGGAATCATATTGATTAAGGCATTTTGACCAGTTGGAGGAATCCATTACGCCGTTGCCTATTTAATCCGTTGAATCCCTCACCGGGACCACTTTTTTCAAACTGTGATTATCTGAGTGAACAAAGAACTGATTGCTATCATGTTGTGATTTTGAGACCTCGCCACCTGTTGCTTACCCTGAGTATCCGTTCGCCTACCCGAGATATTTGATCACAAGCGTGCATGTCGGTCGACCTTAACGCAGTAGAGAAGTCTGTGGAGGAGATCCTAATAGACATTATGGCTGAGAAATTTATGTCCACAGGAGTACAATCCTCATTGACGCGAGGATTGCAAGCATCCCCCTTGACTAGATGTCGATCTAGGACATCCCGAACTGTGATATAGAATAGAAGCAATCACTACGACGACCTGGTGAACGCAAAGCTGGGCTCATCGGTCTTGCCCGACTACATCCCCCCTCTAGCTGGCACGATTAGTCGTGACAACGTATCTCGTGACTTTGAGTACACGCTCATCAATACATACCTCCTGAAGGGGATACACAAAGTTGGACCACAACTAGGATTGATCCCTAATCTTAAGATCAATGACTTTAACCCAGGAGACAGGAAGAATTATGCGCTGCTCGCACCGCATAGGTACTTGACAAAGACGACTGGAAAGAAACTAAAGATAGTCCCCAAACTATGGATCAAGGAGATTTCAAGGTCCACCATCCTTAACGTTAAGAAAATACCCCACTTTGATAGACATCAGGAGGTTAACGCGTGCGTTAAACTCCTCCTATCATGCTACCATGGAGGTTATCTCTGGTTGGATAGACGTGTGAATGTGGATCCGGTGCTGATTCACACGATCACTGGATTGAGCATGCAGGGACCAAACCCTCACCAGTTTTATCCAGGTAAGGCTACAAATCACTCCTTGGTGCAACGTATAAAGGAAACCTATGATGATGTGGATAAGGAGAAGAGGGGCTATAAGGTAGCTTCCATCCAAGATGGCGTAGTGTGCCTAGCTTTCCAGTTGATCACTGGTAAACTCGTCAGGAAGAACAGACCAACACAAGTCATGGGGTTTGTCCTCGACCTTGAAGGGAAGTGCGTTGAAGGGATGTAGATGAATTGGGTGAGCTACCTCGTCAACGAGTTGGAGAAGGACTGTCGCGAAGCACAGGACCAAGGTTATGAATTCCACTTTAGCTGGTTACTCATACTCATAGAATTTGTTTCTTGGGAGATGCCAGTGGGAGAACCATTCCTTTAAGTCGAGCCATCCTAACCACTAGCCGCGAGGTTCACCACCTTGTGGTATTCAAGCAATATGGCAAAGGAGTGGCAATCGAATGATGTCTTCCACACCTATTACCTATAGCTCATGCGGGCCATTGAGTCACTGCCCCGAATGATGTCGAATACACTCCATAGGTTCAGGCCACTCGCAAAGTTTCGCGTAGACCACCACTTCATATACATCACCGCGCACGGGGATGAAAATAAGGAGGAGTTGCAGTCTTACTATAAATTGACTGAGGAAGATATGGAGGAGTAAGAAAAGAATGGTATGCATAATTCCTTGTACCAATTGGAGATGTAGAACTCTCTGAACTTGACCTCATCGGAAGTCCCATGGTCATTAGGACTGAGTGGGATGGACCAAGAAGCGCTAAGAAAAAGAAAAAGAAAAAGAAAAAGAAGGAAGAAGTTCAAGAGATAAAAAATGAATTGGAGGAAACTGTGCCTGACTCACCTGGACGAGGAGGAGGTGACAAAGTAAACCAAGAAGAGGGAGGGGAAGAAGACGATCAAAAAAGGGGCGAAGTGACACCATCGAAGGATCCCCTTACAGAGGCCGAGACGTCGAAGAAAAGGAAGGTTTTTCCAAAGAAACCCTCAGCACAGAAGAAGTCACGAGCCAATAAGCCTCAATCACAGTATGTACTCACAGTGGATGATATTGACCTCATCATCGTAGCTGTAGCAGGTGCTTCATAGGATATTTTGCAGTGAAACAAAGCGGAGTTGAAGGGGGTAGAACAATCTCTCTATTCTATCTATGCAGTGTCTACTGCGCCGTCATCATCAGAAGCTATAGAGGTGGGGGATGAGCCTACCCAAATACATAGAATAAGAGATGCGAAAGAAGCTCACCTTCGTCGAGTACATGAAGAAAAAGAGCATGCCACAGAGGCCTTGAAGCAAGCAAAGGAGGAATCCCTAGAGCAACGTCAGGTTGCGCAACAAGAGAAAGATGACCTTCGGGCAAATTTTGAAGAGGACAGAGAGCAGATCCAGAAAGAAAAAGAACAGTTTCTCGCAGAGCAGATTGGGGTTAGAGAAGCAGTAACTAGAGCACTTCGCTCTATGCCAGGATTGGCTCAGATGGAAGAAGATATAGCTGAGAGCCAAGTGGGTAGGCTCACTGAAGCCATTCAACAACTTCAAGCAAGAGTAGCAAAGCTGGAACGAAAAGTAGTGCCGAGCACTCCGCAAGAAGTGCGAGATCAAAGGGAATAAACTGCCAGGAGTGCAGTAGAAAGAACTAAGGCATTGGCTTCAGAATGCAAGAAATTAAGTAACCGAAGTGCACAGACCTATGCGCACCTTGTAGAATACCCAGAGTCGAGGATATTAGAGGCACAACTCTAGGAGGCAAAGTAGAAGGCATCGAGAGTGCAAGCGCAGCTGAAGCAACTTATGGTTGTTGAGAAGATGAAGAGATCGCAGGAGCAATGTCCAGTTCAATAACAAGTCACTGCTATCCAGAGAAGAGTGATGGAGGTGACACAGAGACTCCAGCTGGTGCAGGATGAAGTCTACACCCTCTTTGAAGAAATCAAGGGACAAGGATCACAACTAGAACAGGTGGTCACAGTAGTGGAAGAACGCCTGAAAAGGCCTGTCACTGAGTAGGTCATTCAGGAGTTCACCAAGCAGGAGGCTCTGACGAAGCATCAAGTCGAGGCAACCTAAGGCATTTGAAGAAATATTGCCCAGATCAGAGTGACTCGGGATGAGTCACAGGTGAGTGTTGGGGGCCTGTTGGCCCTCGACCAAGTCTTGTGGAAACGTTGGTTGTGTTTGACCGATTTTGAGACTTCGACAGGCTGGTCGAAGACGGAGCACCTAGGCAAAGCGGAGATCGCGGGATATCACCCTTTTTGCGGGCTTTTTCTGTTTTAGGGTTTATGTAACAGGTATGGGATACATTACAAAAAGGCCTTTTTGTAATGTATAAAGAAGTAGCTAGGCGATGTAAGAAAGAGAACTAGTAGGCCGATGGCTTAATGTTGATGTTAGCTATGTGCAAGAAGATGTGTTAAGGCTTGCAGAGATAAGTGCAAGTATTTTGTAAGTGATTTGTGCACAGACTGTGTAAAGGCTCTGTGCTTGGAACTAACTTGGGGAAGGAGGATCTGGAAAGGTGCGCATAGATCTCCTGTCCTATGCAGAGTTGGCTCTCTGTGCATGTAAGAAGATTGAAGGAGACTAATAAAGAAGAAGAAGATTTGGTGGACGTAGCCCCACAGTGGGGTGAACCACGTATATCCTGTGTCGATGTGCTTTGTGATATGTTGTTTATGTATTTAATTTCTTAAATCCATCGATGCTCAAGTGCTTTATGTATGAACGAATGCTAGATCTACTCTGATGCTGTATGCTAATGGTTAGATATGCTTAGATCTTGAGTAATACTGCGATGTTCTGTAACAAGGGTTTAACCTGTGATGTGAATAAGGATTAAAAGACTAATGGATGTTAATTGGTAAGTGCTCTGTTAAGTATTGTGATCACATATATGTGTCCCAGCGAGGCTGTAGACACTTGAGTCCTAGAACCCCCCCTACCTCTACCTTGGGTGAGACTTCATCTGCTTCGTAGGTGTTGCTGAAAGGGCCGATAGTTAGGGTTTTGTTGGTGTGTTGTTGAAGCATTGAACCCTAGGTCTGACCCTGTGCCAACAAAACCCTACACCCAAGCTGTTTGGTTGCTTATCTTGAACTTATTTTCCTTTAACATCACTCATGTTAAAAGGGAATTGAATTCAATGGCTGACAGATTACCTGTTTTTGTAGCCTCTCCTACTCGACAACTTCTGCCACAAAGAACTTATTGTACTTTTCAATATTTATGTCGTCCTCATATCCCGAACAATGTAGAGTCATGACAGGTCTTCCCTAGTGATGAAAACATCTACGCTTTCATACAAAATGAACCATATAATCCCAAGGAGATTATATCCATGGAAAATAACAAAATTCCGAAGGGCTTGAATCCTCTAGAAATTTCATTTTCATAGAGTGATGTAGGCAACAAAGAAAATCATAAAGAAGAGGATTCAAAAAGGAAAGTGGGTGAAACCATTTCCTTGAACATTGAAACACCCGATTCATGAAATAATGTTAAGATAGGTGCCCAATGTACCAATGAAGAAAATTTGAAATTCACTGAGTTACTTCATGAATTTCAAATGTTTTTTCTTGGTCTTATGAGGATCTTCATGGTTTTGATCCTGCTCTTATACAACATGCCATTCCTACGAAGGAGTTATTGAGGGGTCCTAAATCCCTTTAACACAATAGTAGGATACAAACCCACCACCGAGGCACAATTAGACTCTACAACGTTTGAGAGTGGAATGGTTCTCTAGATCTTACGATCTGACCAATTAATCGATGGGATTTACGTAATGATTTACACGATATTTTCTCCGAAAACTCCTCCTTCAGTTTGAACGTTCTCTTTTTTGTATTTTGTCTTATAGGTGGGTCTGATAAAAGATAGGTGTTGGTATAAACCAACCGAGTAAAGGAAAAGGGGAAGAACTTAACTACTGAAGAAGGCTGAGCTCGGGATAACCCTCACGCTCAAGCATGCAGACAAAGGCTTTCACACCTATGACAAACCTAGTACTAATACATCAACTTGCAGGTATTTTAATTATTGACTGAGATACAATTACTGAAAGAAAACATTCATGCAATAAAATGATGGAAAGAAAATTAGTTCCCTTAGCTCTACTCATTAATCACACATTAACACAACGATTTGCTTTCCATCATTAGAGATAAGAACTATTAAAATATTGAATCAACTAACTTATCAATAGATTCAAAAACTCTTACTCATTACAACATCCATTCATGAAATAAAGTCAGAAGTAATTCCTCCTTATGATCCAATCACAGACACCTTTGATGTAAAACAAAAACTTGTCTCCGGTCCTAAACATGACTTCTCAATTAAGGTAGTTTCGAAATAGTTCTTTACAATTCCAAAAATGAGGATCTTTGCAAAATCCATTGACCTCTTCTAACAGGCCGATCCTCTTATTTATAACAAATTATTAACTAAAAATAACTATCAAAAGTGCAAGCTAAGTAAAACAAAACATCGCCACATGGTGCTTTCATCTCTCAGTCTCTTAAGAGTCATCAAATGGTTTCACTTGAGTGGATGACTCTTCTCATACTCTGACCATTTGACGAAGAGTTCCTCACATGTTTTGGCATACGAGAATCTGTGTTGGTCCATCGGGGTCGAAAGGATCTCCTTTATCTCCACTTCCCATGCCTGATACTTGACTACTTTAATGCTTAACTGTTGTAACACTGTGCGAGCCTTGATCGGGTGCTCCATGAACTGGTACTTGACCTGGCACCATTTTTTCCACCTTTTCTATCTCCACAGTCCACGATGAGTCTTGTTTTGCATGTAGTTTGACTATGTCATGCAAGTCAACAAAGTCCTCAGGTGCACCAAATTCTGGGAGACCGATGTCTCTCATCACCCCTTTGATCTTGGTCCAACTCCTTTCACAATCAGCGCATTTCTCTTGGATCTCCTGCTGAGGTTCTTGGGCCATATTCACCCAGTATTCGACCGAATTCCTTATACGGTCAATGTTGCTGTCCCTTAGCACCCAAATGTCGTGCTCTTCATTGTCTTGGCCCTTTTGAACTGCATTAATGTAATCAATTCTTTCCATTGCTTGGTGGGCCTTCTCATACCATCTTTCCATGTCTTTGCACGCTGTTAGCACCATAATGGTATCTTCTTGGAAATCGACTATCCCTGCGGTGAAAAGGTGCCGCTCACTCATGAATTTTCTGTAGGCATCCTGGAATTCGCTTCTTAAAAATACCGTGGCCTATGTGGAGTCCTGATAGTATTTTTCCAAATGGCACAGATGCTCCAACTCCTTTAGCGCAGTGAAAAACTCCTCTCCATATTTCCTTGCTCTATCCAGGGTGGCATCTATGATTTTTATTCCTGTGCCGATAGGCTCATATGTCTTGGCATGCTCTGTACTGATCAATTTATCCTCTGTGGTGATGAGAATGGAATTGTCCAAAGTAAGCCTCCTTTTCTTGGTGGTTCTCTTCATTATGGATTTACTCTTTCGGTCGTAGGCGATTGCTTGTATATCAACGACCTCATCCACAAGTTCGGGGATTTTTTTCTCTCCCCAAGTAAGAGTGTTTCCCAGGCTCCTGATGATGTATATCTGTTCAAGACTGGGTTCCTAAACCTCTTCTGTATGTCTTGAAGGCTCGACCTCTGGTTGTTGCTCATCGTGGGGTAAAGTACTGGCCAAAATTGATGAATCAAGGGTAGTCTCAATACTTACTTGGTAATAGGTTGTTGAGATGCCGATTTACTATTGTGGAATTCCTTCCCCTTGTTCGCCTGATCCTAGCTCATCCCTTGATTTGTCCATTGGGGTTCCTGGTGTGTCGAGTGGCTCAACGTCCAAGGAACTTTCTATCTCGTGCTCGTTCTGCACACTTCTCTGAATTGAAGCATCAGGACCCAAGGTGGATGCCTTCTCAGGGCTTGTTTCCTCTGTGATTTTCACTGGAGTGACCAGGGACACCTTTGAAGCATGTTGGAGGACCAAACCTTTAGGTTCATTCTTGCGGAGTTGACCTGTCAGGAACCTGAATTCAAATTGGCTCAGCCCTTCTTGTTTGGCTTGAGTAGTATCCTTTACCAGATAGAACCCCACATGGAAACCGTAGGGTATGAAAGCTTGTTTCTTGTCTTTTACCAATGTGGCGTTGTAGCCTTGGAGGATGGTCTAATAATAGATTTCTCCCACGACGTGCTGGTCTGGGATATGAGATGGTAGGAGATGTGGTGCTCCAGTGGCCTTGAACACCCTGAGGTAGGTTGAGCACTCGCTCAAGTACCAATGGCCTACCTTGGCTATCATTTTCTTGGCTGCCGCTGATATCCTTGGACATTCATTCTTAAAAATAATAAAATAAATGCGGTCGATGAATTCATCGCATATGAGTGCGTAAGATTTCTTGTACCTGTTTTCCCATAACACATTGAAGTAGACGTGGACCGGGAGCTCTACAAATGCCAACTCAGATTCATGCTGGAAAAGACGTTCCTTGTGCACATGACATCGAGCAGTCACAAGGCCATGTAGAAAGTTGGTGCCTCTCCTTCCTTCGGCATCTGAGGCTGCTCTACACAGATGCTTAACTGTTTGGAGATTATCGCTCCCTAGTTGAAGCTGCTCCCAATGATTGCAACTGTGTATGCCAAAGGAATCCATGCTTTTGAAAACTTGGAGCAGTCTACGTCCCAGAGAACCTTACCTTAATATGATAAAAGTGATTGTCCACTTCCTTCCTCCGCCTTGCTATGAGGAATGCAATTTTATTTCCCCTGCCATGTTGTTTGTCCTTTTCTCCATATAACCGACAGATGAGAGCCATCAAATAGATGCATGGCTCCCTCAAATTAATCATTCCATACCATCCATTGCTCCAGTTAGTGAACTTCTTTTCCTCCTTCCACCATGAGGCCATCAACCGAATGGTGTCATGGAACTCATAGAAATTTACCACGAAGTTTGTGTTGAGATGCTCCTCTAGGTCCCTGAGCTTATAGTACTTTTGGACCTCTGTTGGGAGGAAAAATCCGACGCATTCACCATTATCATCATTGATCAAGAATTTCTTCCCATCCGTGTGGTCAATGAGCCATTTCAGAACCTCTATGCAGGGGAAAATCAGGGTTCTACTTGCCACCATGTGTAAATACAACCATCAAATGTTCGAGAACACCTGGTCGTCGAGATTCCTTATGTTGAGATCACTGTGTGTGATATATTCTGGGTATTATTCTCAGTTGATCCTATTAAAGAGATACCCCCACTATGGGAGAATTATTTTGGACCCAGTGCCTGCTTCAATATCACCAAAGGCTGGAGGCTGGGAAAAAGATTTCTTTGTCGAGTTTTTGATGACAGGCTCCTCCCTGGGAGCGTACTCCAACTTCCTTGTGATCCCCGGAGAAGAAATTTCACCTATCTCTGGTTCTTTCAGCTTTGGTGCTCTCAGGGAGCGTTTGGTGGTTGGATTTCTCGGTGGCATTCTTCCTGCAACTAGAGCAGAGTTTAGAGACCGTGTAAGAAACCAAATGAACATATATAAATTATAACCAACGAATTTCTCTCTAAACCTTGGATACATACCTCAAAAATCTTGTTAAACCTGGTTTTGAAAATCAAAAGGGTCCATACAGTCTCGAGTTGCTCGCTCTTCTCCTTTGGACACTCTAGAATTCACTTACATGCATAATGAATTTTTCCACAATGGTTTTAGAGATTTAAACATGGATGATCTTACCATGTCACATCAACCATTCAATTCGGGTTATGAGTGAAATTTCAACAAATCTGTCGCTAGATCTTCAGAGGAGTTTAAACTTAAATTCATCGTGGGTTGACGGTGGAGGCATGGGTGGTAATGTGGTCTATTGACAATTTCAAAATGTTGTTGTCTAATCGACGCGTGAGGTAGCAACTAATGCGAGATCATGCATTAACTAGTTCCTTAAATGTCCAAAACCGGATCGTATCTAATGTCGCAAATGTCCCATTGTTCCATTCTTTCAGTTGGTTGATCAGGGGTTGAGATTGTGTTGTGAACATTTTTGTTGATATCCTCCTGCAAAAGCTTCGATGCTGATTGATCTTATCATATAGTGATGACTTGGAAAAGCTGATTCAAAGGTGTGACTAGGACCTAGGGAACCCCCAAAAAATGATTCGGGATAGAACTAGACCGTATGACCCTCTTACCTGGTAAAGACATGTGGGGTTTGAGACCAGTGACTTAAATCGCTCATGTTAATTAGAGTCAGGACCTTCCTTAAGCCATTCGTTTTAAAACCAAAACCTAACTTGGCAATGCTGAAAAGTTTCAAGGATCGACGATCGACGATAAACCTACCCAAGTGCTCTTAGATCGAATCCCTCGAAAAGTCCCGATGCCGAAAACTCATTGGGGATCGACGATCGGAGCTAACTCTATCACGGTCAAAATGTTTGTTGTGATCCTTCTGGATTTTATCGATCCCAATAAAGCACATCAAGCATCAACTATCGATGATTGTTTTACATCCTTTGTTAACCTATATCTTCCTCATATTTTACTGATGCTGAAGGGGATCGACTATCTCTCGAACCTTTATGCGAATAACCTACATAAACCAAAAGTGCATTCTGCCTTCTGCCAATGAGGATTGACGATCGACGACTGTTGTTTTTGTGTGGTCCCTTTACTTAATTGAATTATTTCTGATGCCGAACCTGAGCGCGTTAGGTGCAGGGTTTAGCTTCCGATTCTTAATTCAGGTGTTAGGGTATTTTAGACATGAGGTTTCATAAATTCAAACAAACCTGAATAGGTGATAAGAGTCATGAAAACAATCAAAGATAAAACATTTCCCAAAACGAAGTCAAGTCAGATAGTGCAGAAAACAAGTGGTACCCAAAAAGTGACAAAATTTGATTAGGATTTAAGGGTGTGTTGAGTGCTCAACAAATGGTGACTTACTTGGTGAAAGTAGAATCTTTGTTTCTTCCCTGGGCTCAACTGATGCATAAGCTGGTTTAGAACTTAACTCTTTTTTAATCAGAGCCTCTTCTATCCTTGCGCTTGAAATTCCCTGGTTGGTGAATTCGGGCCTGTTGTAGGTGAATCCCTCTGCGGACAAGTGGATCCCCTCTTGGTCTCTATACTCCTAAGGCCAAGACAAAAAAGTTCTTAACATGGACACTGAATTCCTTTTAGATATAATCAAGCTAATAAATGAAAGAGAAGGAGAAAGATATGTACCTTATTAGCGACGTTTGTCTTTACAAAGTCCTGGCTGAGCTTTGATCCCGAGTTCCCTGATAGGTCCTGTAGGACAAACAAAGATATAATGGACTTTCTACTCTACGGAGATTAGCTCAAATATAGATCCATCTACTGCAAGCAAACTCATATGGAACAAGCATAAGTTTGAAAGAAACAGGCCAAGCATTGATTATTAATGAGAACAATTAAAAGTACTTACAATCCTTTGATGAAGGTGCAACAACTTCTTCCAGTTCTCCTTGTCCAACCCTTTTGCTCAAGTAATCCCCACTGATTGCTTTGATGAAATCTCACTTATGAGATAATAAGTGTCACATATCCAATCTCTTCTATTGATACCACTTACAAGATCATAAGTTTGGTATCAATCTCTAGTCTCTTCCCCCCTTTCACCATGAGAAGGCCTCCTTATATAACCTTGGAGAGGTCCAACCACTTGAGAGATATTTGGGATAAGTTGAGGATTCTTCTCCTTCAGTTGAGGATCTTCCCTAAGATTATGCCTTGACCATCTATTTGAATCCAACGACCTTTAGGAATTGAGGGATTCTTCCCTGATTTGTCTCAACAAACCTAAAACTTGCTCAGAAAAGGGTAGCGCTCCCCAAAAGGGTGCACAGAGCACTCAAACACTCCCCCAAAGAGGCTCAGGGTGTGCCAGCACTCCCTGACAGTGGGTAGGGGGGCGCTCCTCTCCAAAATCCATTTTTTAGTGGTTCTTTCAGTGGCAAAAGGTTTGTACTCCCCGTCAACTAATTTCTCTTCTTCAAAACTAGTCTTTGAGGTGTCTTAAGTGTCTTTATGATGTCGTTAGAGGCACGACATAGGCAAGATGGCAGTATGATGTTTGTGACACTTGCAACACTTGTGGTCAATATGTGACCCTTGTAGACAATATGTGACACTTACAACACTTGTAATGACGACACTTGCGACACTATTGAAGTGAGTAATTTTGAGGTGTAACAGATTGCCCCCCAAAGTATGAAGTTAGAAGATGATGATGACTGAAGTACTTTGTAGAATTTTTCGAGCAAGGGTATGGACGCCGAGAAACTGAAAAAATCTGCACACAACCATCAAACAAATATTATGATATATTTCAAACCCAAGGCAGGCATACCTATGCTTGAGTGATAAAGACTTTTTAGGTATGGCTGCCATAAAATACACTGCGGATCCATAATTATATTGATAAAATGGTATAGCCATTGAAGATACAATGTGGATCTATACTCCTATGACATGAACTCATTGTAGCCATGAAGAATACACAGTGGATCTATGAGATGACAAGACATGGACATGACCAATACAAAGTGGATCTATGTAACAATATATGTGTCATAGTTCAAAAGAACTCCTTCGCAACCTGGGAAAAGTATACATAAGAGTGAAAAAATCAAACCAGGATCTTCTTATCGATCCTGATGTAGTATGAATCTAACCATGTGAATAGATGTCCTGATGTCGAACATGGAAGAAACCACTTGATTACCGATCAATGAGGTAAATCGTTAACAAGCGCGAGGGAAATCACCATTGATGTCAATGATTCCCAAGGTACTCTAGTACATTTCGACGAATGTGAATAGATGATATGAAGTCGAACGTCTGTGGAATCATCCGATCAGAGATCAATGATGTAAACCCACCGTCGAACATGAGGAGACTTTCCATTGAGGCATGCAGGTCCCAAGGTACTAACTAGTTTCTAAGTCTAGCTCCTAGATAATGTGCTGAAGTTGACAGGAACAGACTCGTCGAAGGAGGGCCTTGGTGTATCCCCCATCAACAACATGAAACAGACACAAAGATGTAATTGGTAGATCAAATGAACATGGACTGACACAGGTATTGAAACAAGATATTTGTGATGGCTGACTCTCGAGGTAGATACTTTCCTTGAACACTGAGGCACAACAATAGAAACATGACATGGACCAAAACTTGATGATGCAGTGGATGCTGTGACTTTCATCAGGTGACCCAAAGGAGTAAAGGAAACTCAAAGGATTGGCTCAGTGTAGAGGTTCAGTGGATTAAAATGAGTGCAAAGACAAAGTGCCGTGTTCAAGGGTGACCGTAAGAGATATTGGTAGTGTTCTCAAAAAACTGCTTGGCTTGTTTCTTTCAATTTTTCTCCCATCTAGATAGACGAGTACCTATTTTTAATTTAACGAGATTGAGGAGGGTAACACATGCTTGATATGAATCACCTTCGGTAAGTCCCTCTTCCTTTGTTTAGTAAACTAGAAGAAGTAAGGGTTCGGTCCCATATGGGCCCTTCAATGTATGATTGTTTAACGAGTCCAGAGAAGGTAAACTCAGTGGTTTTTCATATTTAGAGAGTCTAAAAACAACTTAAAGATGACCCCAATGTTGTCCTTTTTCGTAATATTAGTCTTACGAGGACGAAAAAGAGATAAATTATCACTTGAAAGACGACCTTTCAAACCTTTTAATGAGTAGGAAAGGAAGCAAGATCAGTCAACAATCTTTTCACGTTTAGAGAGTCTGAAAAGAGGTTAAAGATGACTCCAAGGGATTCCTTTTTCGTATATCCATGCGAGTCTGAAAAAGTGATAAAATACTACTCGGTTACATTCTCATGTTTTTTTTGAGCATGAGAATGTAAGCTTGGTATGCCCCCAGCTTGAAATCTAGTGGCTTAACTTCAGAATGATCATCAAAGGCTGGAGACATGCCCTCCAAGATTCAATTCATTCACCGACTTTGAGGTTGTCACCAATTTCTCTACTAGATGGAGAAAAAGGATAAGAGTGGATGAAAAGAAGGTTCAAGAGAGGTGACTATTTCATTTTTTAACGAGCTTGACACAGGAAAATAACCATGCTCAGGGTTCTAGGTTCAATCCATAGATTGTTGTTTCATTTTTTAACGAGCTTGCTACAGAGAGGAAAACTGTGCTCAAAGATTCCATTTCATTTTTTAACGAGCTTGCTACAAAGAAGAGAAACTATGCTCGTGACCTCCATTTTCATTTTTTAACGAGCTTGCGACAGAGAAGAAAAAACTTTGCTCGTGGACTCTTCTTGATCATGGTTTCCAAGAGAATAAAGATCTGGAAGAACACCATGTCAAGGGACAAAACTCGGTGATGGATTCCAAGAGATATTCACTGGATGGGAGAAAATCACTCTGGAAGGAACACATGTCGAGGGCCGCGACAGGTGTAAGGAGATCAAGCTCCAATAGCCCTACCAAAGAGATCACCATGTCAACTATCGGATCCAAGTCGTCTGAAGTTGAAGTCATGGGAGATAACACCACATAATTGACATGCGGCGGGGGTGATACTGTCGTCATATAAGAACCATTCAGGGAGGTAATCCAGTCAGGACCGATGAAGGAAAGTTGATTAATAGTCACAATTCTTCCATCGCGAGGGAAATATATCACACGAAAAAGAGTGGACACAATAGATTTCATGACATAGACATAATCCCGCCCAAGGAGTAAAGAAAAATCCAAGGGGTCTCGGACTACCATGACATCAATAAAGATAGTTTTCCCTCCCAAAGTTACGGGAAACTGAGGAAGGGTCCCTAAAGGTTGACTAGTTCTTCTATTAAAAGCTAACAAATTCTGTGTAACCAGTGCAAGTTGAGGACAACCAAAAGCATGCCAAGAAACAAAGAAAAAAATACTAATGGATGCACCTTCATCTATCATCGTTTGAGGAAAGTCTCGACCACAAAATTGTACTGTAATTTGGAAAGGAATGTGAGAAGGAAGACGAGGTTTGGTTAGCGCATCCCAATAAAAAAGGATGGCCTCATTTCTTGGAGAGGGTTTCGTAGGAGAAGGATGAATGCCCCCCAACATGGTAGATTCTGTATCAACGAGAAAAACGTGGGCAGTATCAGGTTTACTCTCTAGAGGGAGAGTAGGATCGACCGATGATGGGATCGGATCGACCATGCTGGTAGTTTTCAGAGGAAGAGTGGGATTGACCGATGATGTAACCAAAGAACCCACTTTGGCACTCTTCAGATGAAGGGTGGGGTTGACCAATGACGGGGCTGGATCAATCACTTTGGCACTCATCAAAGGAGGAGTGGGATCGATCGATGACAGAACCAGATCGACCACTTGGGTTTCATTCTCAAAGGGGAGAATTGGGTCGATGGTTGGAAATGGATCGACTACTTTGGTGTCACTCTCTAATAGGAGAATGGGATCGACCGAGGATGAAAACAGATCAACTACTTGGGTTACACTCTTTTTATGAAGAGTAGGTATGATCGATGACAGAACTGGATCAACTACTTGGGTTTGTGGTTTAATCAAGGAGGAAACTAGATTGACCATCTGATCAACCAGACTGACTAGGGATGGAACTGGATTGACCAGTCCATCAACTAATGATGGGTTGGGGGAAATATTATGATAACCTTTTGGAAGTTGAATTTTTTCCAAAAGAGAAGAAGCCTCGTCCATGTGAGGACAAAGGTGAGAATAATGATCACCTTTGCATAACATACAAGGGAATTTGATAGTTGTCTTCTTCTTACCAACCTGAATGTCACTAATTGACAGGGCTTCACCAACATGTCTAGTAGAGGCTGATGACGCCGAGGACCACATTTCTAAGACATTGGGAATACCAAGGCAATCCCTTAGAGAGTGGTCACCCTTACAAATACTGCAAGGGAATTTGGGTTTCAGATTCTTTATTCTAATCTTGTTGACCACATCAACACTCCCAGTACTATTAACAGTAGCTGGTTGCTAGGATCCAACATTTGATGTTGTTGGAGCCTTGGTCCTTTTCGGGTTCTTCTTCTTCTTCTCTTTCCGTTTCTTCTTCTTTTGATCAACCTGGCTACTTTCTTTAGAGCTTTCACTAGGCGAAGAAGGAGAAAGGGAAGGAGACTTAATGGATGAAGAAGGAAAAAAGTCGACATGAGGTTGATGTGTGGGTGGTGTACTGACATCTAAAGTATTAGGTGTAGTTGAAACATTGGGAGGATTCAAGATCACCGGAGTGGGGAACAACCAAACCGGTAATCCGACGTTGAGTCCCGGAAGACTCAGTGTGGCAATGCATGGAGGACCAAAATTTCCAAAAGAAGGAAAGGTGTAAGGTTCCCCAGGATAAGGGGTCCCTCCATTGGTACTCTCAGATTTGATGCCATTAACACTGACTCAACCTAAGGTTCACTAAGTAATACAAACAACACATGCTATGAATTTGAGAAGAAAACAATCAAACAAACCTTCCCACAATGAAACCACTAGTTGGTGATGAAATCCAACGTCGCGAGATCAAAATAGGAAGAGGCAGGGATAAAGCAGATGGATCAGCTATGTTGGTGACCCGCTTAATGGACTTACGCCTTGGTGCAAGCTTCCACACAATAATTTTGGATTCACCCTCCAAGGAGCCCGAGTGATTTTGATTAACATCTGTTCTAGGTATAGTGAGACTTCCCCTCACCGTCACCTTGTGTGAGACCCTAAAGATTATGGCTACTAAGGTCACCAATTCACAGTCAGCCCCTGGGCGGGTATAATCGACAGTTCGATCTGAACGTATGGGCAAGATAACAAGTCTGAAATCAACTCAAGAGGTTCCCACACATAATCTTGGGTATACCCTCAAGTGACCCCCAATATACGATTCGACCACTACAAACAGTTGAACCACGGAGGGATAATATCCATAACTCACCCGAATGCGACCTTATGCGTAACCCCTATATGAGAGGGGGATCCCAAAAAGCCTATACGACAATTGGATTTTCTCTCCCTATGGCAAGATGCTAATTTTGTTTGATAACTTTGGAAAATTATCCTTTCAACCTATTCCAAAGCCCTACACCTTAAACTAATGTAGGTTTGCTAACAAAGATGCAAAAAGTCTGATAAATTTTAGTTAAGAGTTGATTTTAGTGGCTGTTGTTTACTCAGAGGTGTATGAGAGTTAAAACTGATGATATTATGACTTAGTTCCCAAAACATGCATAAGAAATGATAAGCAATCTTTTCTTTCAATGAATTTATAATTAAGGGAAGGAGAAGGATTTTCCTTTCACTGCCAAACACCACGATGCATTGACCTCATGCAATAGTCATCAATAAGGAATCCAATGCAATGCAAAAATGTTTATATGTGACTGATAACCAGTAGATGTAAAGCTTCCTATGCTAATCAGACTTCAAGAGTTGTGAGATTTAAGCAATCTGGAAGCAAACTTCACATAAACCAAAAGACACCCTTGTTGTGATCAAACAAGAAACAAAAATCCAAAAACTCAAAAGGGAGGAAAAAGAGCTTGGACAAGATGACTCAAATATCAGAAAGAAAAGTACAAGAGACCTTTGAAACTCCTTACAAAATTTTCACTCACTTAGATAAATGAGAAGAAAATGACAAATTGACTTCAAATCGTGAAGGACAAAGAGTTATTGCAAAGTAAGGACAAATGTCAAAAAATCCAAACAAAAGAGGATGAATCCTTAGAAAACAGGGTTTTGAAGGCCAATACCAAGATGGAATGAGAGTATGAGACCCTGAGCAAATGCAAAAGGCAAAAACTGAACCCAGAAATTGAAAAACCTAGAGGATTTTTCATAGAAAAGGGGGTAGCGCTCTGGTGTAAGGGGTACCAGAGCACTCCAACGCTTTGTGTAAGACCACCAGGAAGTGTTGGCACTCTGATAACAAGGGCAGGGGAGCACTCTGCTGCAAAAGATTAGAAAAATGCCCAGAAAATAAAAAAAATCAAGGAAATTCAGTCAATCAGGGTGATCATGATGAAATAAAGAGGAAATCAAACAAATATAAGAATAAAAAATACAATATGGAGAAGCTCAAGTGAGTGGAAAAAGGGCCAAAACAAGATCTGGGAATGGAAACAAAAATCAGAGCTCCTCCCCAGTTGAGTCGCCAATTTCTATTGTAGGTGAATCCCCCTACGGACAAGTGGATCCCCTCTTGGTCTCTAGACTCCTAAGGCCAAGAAATAAAAGTTCTTAACATGGACACTGATTTCCTTTTATATCTAATCAAGATAATAAATGAAAGAGAAGGAGAAAGATATGTACCTTATTAGCGACATTTGTCCTTGCAAATTCCTGACTAAGCTTCGATCCTGAGCTCCCTGATAGGTCCTGTACGACAAACAAAGATACAATGGAATTCCTACTCTATTGAGATTAGCTCAAATATAGATCTATCTACTGCAAACAAACTCATATGGAACAAGCATAAGTTTGAAAGAAATAGGCCAAGCATTGATTATTAATGAGAACAAGTAAAAGTACTTACAATCCTTTGATGAAGGTGCAACAACTTCTTCCATTTCTCCTTGTCCAACCCTTTTTCTCAAGTAATCTCCACTGATTTCTTTGATGACATCTCACTTATGAGATCATAAGTGTCACATCTCCAATCTCTTCTATTCATACCACTTACAGGATCATAATTTTGGTATCAATCTCTAGTCTCTTCCCCCCTTTCACCATGAGAGGCATCCTTATATAACCTTGGATAGGTCCAACCACTTGAGAGATATTTGGGATAAGTTGAGGATTCCTCTCCTTCAGTTGAGGATCTTCCCTAAGATCATGCCTTGACCATCTATTTGAATCCAACCACCTTCAGGAATTGAGGGATTCTTCCCTGATTTGTCTCAACAAACCTAAAACTTTCTCAGAAAAGGGTAGTGCTCCCCCAAAAGGGTGCAAAAAGTGCTCAAACACTCCCCTAAAGAGGCTCAGGGTGCGCCAACACTCCCTAACAGTGGGTAGGGGAGCGCTCCTCTCCAAAATCCATTTTTAGTGGTTCTTTTAGTGGCAAAAGGTTTGTACTCCCTGTCAACTGATTTCTCTTCTTCAAAACTAGTCTTTGAGGTGTCTTAAGTGTCTTTATGATGTCGTTGGAGGCATGACATTAGGAAAAATGGCAATATGATGTTTGTGATACTTGAAACACTTGTGGTGAAGATGTGACACTTGCGGACAAGATGCAACACTTACAACACTTGTAATGACGACACTTGTGACACTATTGAAGTGAGTAATTTTGAGGTGTAACAGGGCCTGCCTGTGGGTTTTCAACCTTTATTCCACCTTCATTTACTTTAATCATGACCCATGCCCTCTTTTGACAAGAGTCGAGTAAAGCATTCATTGGCACCCAACCTTTTAGTTATCATCATTCACTTGCTACGGTGTTGCTCTGCTGCGAATGAGCGTTCATAGCCTCGATAGAGTCACCCCGACGTCATAGACCTTGCTCCGCTGCCAGTGAGCATCCATATCCCTGGAAAAGTTATCTGCATACCCTCTCCTACTTTGCACTCATTTTATATAATCGATATTATTTCGGTAGAATGCCCTGAGTGAGTGGGAGAGGAGGACGTCTGTTATTTGCAAAATGAGATGGTTAAGGTGAATTTCTTCTCGCTCTGTCTTGAGGTACATGAAGTCCTTTATAGATTACCATCTTTCCCTTTAGGTTTTAGGTTTTACCAAACCACCAGGTGTACACTTCATCGCTTTTCCCAGGTTGTTTATCTGCACAGGTTAGACATAGAACTCCTTCAAAACAACTGTAATTCTCCCAACACTTCTTGTGTTGTATGTAAGCATGAGTCATGAACATAGTTCGTTATACCACATGAACTAAGGTCAATCATGCCTTGATGAACATAAACTTCAAAAGAGAAAAAAGTACTATATCAAGAAAACAAAAATGAAGAACCCCACAATCAGTGTACCTAAAAAGAAAATATCATGAAAACACACACACTTTATTTTTTATTATTTTTATTTTTTTTAACAAAAATATTGTTTTAGGGCTTGGCCATTCACCGGGAGGGCATCAGGTTCCCCCCTCAGATTTAGCAATTGATACGTGCCTACACCATATTTTATTGGCTACCTAAAAAGTTTCGAGCCATATATTCTAAAACTTCGAATGTTTTCCCTTCGACTCATTCGCTCTGTCCCATTTCAGGACTAAGTCTCCTACTTCAAAATTATTCTCTTTGGCCTTATGCATGTCAAACCACCTTTTAACTATTTGCTGATGAGAAATGAACTTTGATTTTTATTTCTCCCTTTGTTCTTCCAACATGAGGAGGGTATCAATTCTATGTTTAATAACCGATGAGGGCTGTCCTCTAGAATCCTGAGAAAGCTGAAGAGATGGAAGATCTAGCCCGTTCGAGAGAATGGATTCCTGTCCGTATACCATAAAGTATGGGGAATTCTTTATAGCTTCCTTGGGTGTTACTCTATTAGCCCATAAGGAATTAAGAAGTGAACTTTGCCAATTCCTCTGGTTGTCTGCAACTATTTTCTTTAATATCCTCACTAGGTTCTTATTGGTTGATTCCGACACTCCGTTCCCCTGTGGATAGTAGTTTGCAGAGTATCTGATTATGATTCCTTTGTCTAAATAAATCTTTGTTAATAGGGTGGAAGAAAAGTAAGCGACATTATAAAAAACAAGGATGAAAGGCATACTGAACCTTGTGATCAATTGTTGTTCTATGAATTGGATCACCACCTTTTCGTTCACATGAGTCAGAGGGTTGACCTCTGCCCACTTTGTGAAATAGTCTATGACAGTCATTATGTATCTATGTTATTTTGAAGAACTTAATGTCATTTCTCCTATGATATCTAACCCCCATTTATCAAATGGCCTGCAGACGACCACATGTTGGAGTGGGACAACTGCTCTCTTTTCCCTCCCCACGCTTATTTGACAATTTTTACAGTTCCTAGCATATGTGTGAGCATCCCTGAACAGAGTAGGCCAATAATAGCCGACTCTCAGTATTTTGTGAGTGGTGGTATTCGCTATGAAGTGTCCACCTACAGGACCATCATGGAGCTCCTTCAGAACCTTGTCTATGTCTCCTTGTTCGAGACATCTTAAAAGTACCCCATCATAATTAACGTTGAAGAACATCGAATTTATGAGGCGATATTGTGATGATTTTAGCCCGAGAGCTCTCCTTTCCTTAGGGTTTAGGTTTTCTGGGAAAGTCCCATGGTGAAAGAGATAAGATAATTTCCCATACCAAGACTCTTGCCCTGGGGATATGTATGAAGCTTCACTAAACCATAATTCCAATTCATTCTCCCACCCGTGGTCTTCATTTAGTTGGTCTTGGGCTTCAACTGCCAGTTTACATAATCCTTGTCCTTTAACCAATTTGGCAAGTTTTATATCAAGATCAAATTCTTGGACCACTGCCATCGAGTTCCACCTCCTTTCCCCCATCTCCAGCTGAGTGAATAGGGATCAAACTATGGGATGAGGCACCATGACTTTGGTGTGGTTATTTAGGATGTAATATCTGAAGTGTTTCACTGCCTTGTACACCGCATAAGACTGCTTGTCTATAGAAGGGTAATTTAGTTTGACCCCTTGTAGATTATTGCTCATAAATGAGATCGAGGCCTCATTGTTGTCATCATCCTTCTGAGTCAATACTGCAACTAACGATTGGTCGGAGGAAAAAGTGTAGAGGAAAAAATGTTTGCTAAAGTTGAGACTTCACAACACTGGAGCTTGAGATATTGCAGTCTTAATATTGTTGAAAGCAATTTTTCATTCATCATCCCACTTAAATTCAACATCTTTACAAATCATCTTTTGTAAGGGTTTTATAGTTTCAATGAAATCGGGGGTGAACTTTCTCACAAAATTGATTTTCCAAAAGAAGGATTGCATAGCCCTTTTGTTGCGGGGTAATGGAAGCTGAGCTATGGCCCTAATTATTTCTAGGTCTATGTGAATTCCTGCTTGAGATATAATATGACCTAGTAGTTTACCTTCATCGACACCAAAGATAGTTTTCTTAGGGTTTAAGGATATACCGTATTTCCTACACCTTTAAAAAATATGGGTTAGGTGTTGGATGTGATCTTCTCTATTCTTTGAATACATAGTCACGTCGTCCAAATAAACTACTACACATTTGTTAATTAGTCCCCAAAATCCTATGTCCATGGTCCTTTGGAAGGTTTCCCCTGCATTGATTAACCCAAAGGGCATGCGTTTATAAGCAAAGGTTCCCCACTTGGTTCAGAAGGTAGTTTTCAAACGGTCTTCCTCTGGAACTAGAACTTGGTTATAACCTCAAAAACCTTCCAGGAGGGAGAAAATCTTAGAACTAGACACGGTCTGCAAGAGTTGCTCCATCAGTGGGACTGGGTAGTTGTCCTTTTCTGATGCTCTGTTGAGGTTTCGTCACTCAAACTCCCCCTTGATCCCATCACCCTAGTCATTCTTTTATTTTGGTTTTGACTCTCGTGGTTGCTGCTGTTCCACATTGTTCGGTCGTGAAGGAGGTCTACAATCTAGTTTTCTTCCTCATGCAGGATTTTCTAGGTATGGGTTTCTTACTCTTCCATCCATGATGATTACTTTTCCCTTTGAATCAACTTTTGGCTCAGGATTTCTCGTGGTCTATTTTTTTCTTAAGCTGTTATGAGATATTTGAAATGTGTATTGGTGTTGTGTCCATGGTTTCTTATGGTAATTATTTTGGACTGTTGGCACTTTAAAAAAGAAATGGTTATGTTCTCCTTGTTGTGTGTAATATTTGCATGGGTTTATTGATAAAAATGACAGTGAGGCCTGCTCGGTCATAGATTGGGATTTGAGTCTGGCACCTCTATTGAAATTGAGTATCATGGCTTTCCAAAGATTTGAGCTTTGTGTGTATCCCACTTATGGATTGTCATAACTTGTCTCTGTGTTTAAGTTTCCCACTCCATGCTCATCTCTGTGGCTAATATTTTCGACCCTGTGGGTTGCAATGTGAAGTGATGAAATATTAAAGTAACCCCTGCCTTGTCTGGATAAAAATACGCGCTGTTAGGCTACTTTCTTATGCCGTCACTGACACAGTTTCTTGGAAAGCATTGTACAGTATGAGTTTAACCTCACCCAAAAGTTGATAGAAGCATTATGGATGCTTTCTGGTCGGGCATGGGTTTATGCTTGGACACTCATATTATAGTGTTGATTAAGAGATTGGCTTCATTTCGTTTTCCTGTTGGAATGTCCAGTCTGTCATTTTGGTAACCCTCATAGCCGAGAGTGTTGTTACATGTTATGGTTCTATGGTAAATGGTGAAAGGTATGACTTGTCTGCACTCATCAAGGTCTTAATCCTCTGGTTGAACCACCTTTTCTTACCCTCCACCTGTTGCTTTCAAACCCTAAATATTAGATTGTTATCATTTTACTCCAGTCAATGGTTGATGGAGCACTGTGCGTGCTTGGTTACTTGGGCACTATTTGGTTGTGTTCCTCGTTTGACAATTTTGGAAGAAGCATGTACCTAATTGTTTACGTGAAGCCTAAGCTCAAAGTATTGGATGTTATTTGGTTTGAATGTTATGTTGACTGTATTTAAAAGACACATGTGTGCGAATTGATTGGGGCCCGATAAAGAGTTATAACGCCCAGTTTGATTGTGTTGAACATTGTTTAAATAATGGACATAAGTGGTGGTAAATACTGTGCATGTTCCTATTGGCTTTAAATAATAAGTATTGGATATAAATGGCTATAAGCACTGTGCGTATTCCTGTTGGTTTTAAAATGATTTAGAATTGTAGTTATGAATGGTTATGGCTAAAAGGGTTATTGTGGTTTATCATATCGATTGCAATGTTGTTTTTTATGACTGCTATATAAAGGTTATATGGATACGAAGGTTGCTGTAATTAAATATTTCCGGGCATATAGATTATTGTTTGGAAGTCAACAAACAATTTGTAAAGGAAGTAACAGTTTAAATTGTGGTTTTCAAAAGTGAATACTGTTTTTTTTTTTTTTTTAAATAAAAAAGGGGGAGATCCTGCTATCATATATTATCAAAAATCGTAACAGAGTTTACATGGTCAACAGTCTAAAACGTCAAAAATGCTGCCGGAGACCGGAAACCAGCATAGAGACAAGGCAAAA
>ML781776.1:115991-156701 GCA_009831015.1 Picea engelmannii
CTTACCACGCAAAAAACCACTTTCCCCAATTTTTGCCAATATTTGTCTGTGTTACCATGTCTTCTTCCAGAGGATATTCTGAGCAAACGGAGATGGATTTTGAAAATCTTTGAGGCACCACGATCAGGGAGAATCAAAGTCATCTTTGAGGCCTATTTTTCCACATTTTCAATTTTCCATTTCAGTCCCGATCTTGCAGGAGCTGTTACGGACAACTGTGGATGAATTCGACAAAACCAAAGGAGGTTTTTGTCCAGAACATGCCCGTATACAATAAACTCTTTCGGTTTTTTCCCAGGTGGCATCATTGAAGAGAAAAACGCATCTGTTTGGACCCCTGTTTCACAGAAAACCGGTCCATTTTTTCATGGCAGAAAACTCCAAATTTTGTGGGAGTGGTGGCTATTTTTGGCCGAGGTGGTTAAACCGACTTCCAAAACTAATTGGGATGGTCTATACTATTTATACATATGATTTTAATGTAAAATGATTCGACCTGTGAGGCTCCTTGCGAGACTGTGGGCTGTGTTTAGCCAGGGAATGTCTCTGTAATTTTTAATGACTGATCAGCAATGAACATATTTCTTTTACAGGATTCCTGTGTGGTGATAGTGGTGGTGTTCTTCCTCTGTATAATGTTTTTCCTGTGATCATTATGCTTGTTTTCGTTTTCTTATTATCAGAAGGAAAGTAATAGAGGTAGAATTTATCAGCAGATACTCTTCCTCTCGGCTTTTGATGATCTTTATGTTTTCTGCAAAAGATTAGTTCAGGAATTCTTAATTGCTCCTTTGCCTAGCTTTTTCCTCACCTATTTTTTCCTCAAATCGACGCCATCTAAACTTAATTCGATCCAATATTGCCACTACCTTGCCCTGTGAAAGAACTGTGTCCAGATCTGATGTAAATCACATTTTTTAAGCACAGACTCCATTTGCCCAATGGCCCTCCTTGTTGTTCCAAAATAGTCATTTAAAAACCCCAACCCATGTTCTTCATAACTAACCTAATACCTCCTCAAACAAAGCTATATTAGACAGAGAGATCCGTCTCTGAGGCTTGGAGGGCTAGATCCAAGACTCGAAGTGGTTTTGATGTTGCCTCTGTGACTGCCTCACAACCTTGGGCAAATTACAGAGTGCTAACAAAATCCAAAGACAGAGATAATCCTTGGTCTAAACACATTCACGCCTTAGATGATAGAAGTGTCTTTGGTTCTAAACAAAACTTCTTAATTAAAACAAATTGCACATAAATAGTTCTTTTAGAAAATTCCAGAAAAAGTCTTTCTCTCCAAAACCATTGACCTCTTGTTCAAGGTCAATGTCCTTATTTATAAAAAAAATTAACTAGTCTAAAAATAACTACTACAGTGGTGTTAAACTGAGAAAATGCCACGTGGTGGATTTCATCTATTTGTTCTCTTATGCTTATCTAGTGGTTCTACTGGAGTGGATTGTTCTTCTTGTACTATGACCATTTGAAGAGGATATCTTCGCATGTATTTGCATATGGAAACCTGTGCTGAGCCATCAGAGCGGAGAGGACCTCTTTTATCTCTATTGCCCATTCCTTGTATTTGATTATCTTGACACTTAAGCATTGTAGGATTGCAAGAGATTTAATTAGGGGTTCCATGAACTTATTCACTTGACCCGAGATCATGCTTGAAATCTGAGAAATGTCCACTTCCCATGCCAGGTCATTCTCTTGATGTTGTTTAACTATGTCATGCAGATTGGTGAAATATTCCGGTGGACCAAACTCTAGTAGGTCAATGCTCCTCATTTCCTGATTGATTTTCTCACAGATTTTCTCACTCTCCCCACATTTCCTGTATTTTTTGCTAAGGTTCCTAAACCATGCTTACCCATTTTTCAACTTCCTTCCTTATTCGGGTGATGCTTCTATCCATCAACACTCGAATGCCATGCTCTTCTGTATCTTGACCCTTCTGCACTTCGCTAATGTAGTCTATCCGTTCTAAGGCTTGATGGGAATTTTCATACCAACGATGCATGTCTTTACAGGTTTGATCCAGGTGGATATCAGTGGCCACCCACCTTTTCCGACTGGCTCAAAACAGTTTTCTAGCAATTTTGGCAATTTACTATTTTTAGCAGTTTTTAACTTTTGGGGCCATTTTGAGGGCCCAAATGAAGTTTTTTCAAGATATAGGTTCTCAACGATATCCAAAGGCATGATTGATCCCCCAAAATTAATCTCCTAAACAATACCTTTCCAACGAGCTATCACATGCCTAAAATGAAGATCGTATGCAAAAGTTACGACCCCGGGAAGTTGTTGTACTCACTTACCCAAACGGGGCCCACATGATTTTTGGCGCTTCATCTCCTAAGGTTAGGTTTTTGGGTGTCTAGGGTTTTTGGCATTCCTGTTTATTGTAAAAAGGCCTTCAGAGCCTCATTGTAATGATCTTCTTGCGAATGCAAGTAGCCGCCACATCTTTTCTCAGAGATAAGCTGCCACCATTCTAGCGAGTCTTTCACTCTGTATTTTTACAGTCTCTGTACATTTCTTTCATTAATAGAAATCATGTATTACTGTGTATCTGTGTTTATGGTTGCATCTCTGATACATTTTTGTTATATTATTGAATATCCACGATATCTCTGTGCATTTCTTTGTTATATCTTCACTCTCATTTTGTGTCGAAAACAATCTGGATTAGTGGAATCAGAACAGGCTGCTCTTGATCGTTTTTCAGTGCATGTCCCCGATGAGGTCCGAGTATAACAAGTTGGGTCTCGATATTTTCTCTGTTAAAGAAAATATCTCTTGCACACCCAAGAAACCCTCAATGGTGGAAGAAAAGAAAAATGATAGAGCAGACGATCCTATCAATCTGTTGCTTGAGAAAACTCTCGCACGACAGAGGGATGACATGATGGAGAATTTTTCCCACATCCTTCAACGCCTACCGATAACAACAGAAAAATATTCATCAAGCGACCACTTTGGAGGCAACTCTCCTTTCAAGGTACAAGTTAATTTTTATATTCCTATATTTGAAGGACAGATAGATGTAGAAGCCCTAGAAAAATGGTTAACTCTGCTAGAAGGTTATTTCTCTGTTCACAATTTTTCCGACAAAGAAAAGATCACATTCGCACTCCTTAAATCTCTCCCTCATGTCAAACATTGGTGGGAAACTTACTGGGAGAAAAGTTCCATAGAGGAGTCTGGAATATATGGGGTTGATCCCACTTGGGATTTTTTTGTCGATGTGGTAAAGGAACAATATTACCCTATTGGCAACTATGAGGACCGGTACATGAGATGGACCACACTATGGCAAGAGAGGGGACAAGAAGTTTCAGAGTTCACCAATACCTTCCATACCTTGCGCACCAAGCTGGGTATCAAAGAATCTAAGTGACATTTGGTTCTGAAATACCATGGGGCTCTACACAGATACATCGAGATTGAAATGGATTTTCTGGACATCTCATCACTCGGTGCTGCTTATCGATATGCTGTTAAAATTGAGAAGAAATTTAAGCACCAGAACAAATGGGAGTTCGGTTCTGCAAATCCGCAACAACTGAAGTATGACAAAGATGACCCTAACAAATAGTCTCCCGAAAACCAGTCCAAGACACAAGAAAAGAAGGGTCACGGGAAGACAAAGAAGGACATCGGAAAATGGTGTGAGTTCCACAAAATCCCCTGGCACAACACCGATGAATGTCTCTCAAAACAGTCATTGGTGGCTGAGATCAAAGACAAAGAGCCGAACCCTGATTTAGAATCCGATTCTGAAAATAATGGTAAAGGATAGATCATTGATGTAGACCCCACTGCTATTGTCGCGACTGCAACAATTCAACCAGAAGAACCAACAGATCCTAAATAGGGGGAGCGCCTTTTTCATTCATAGATGTGGGTGAAGGGGATCCCGCTGCATTTTATTGTTGATAGCGGAAGCTAGAAGAACCTCATCTCAGCAGAGGTCATCAAACAATTGGGATTGTCGACAACACCACACCGGCAACCATACAACATCGGGTGGCTTCGCAAAGGACGAGATCTCTGTGTCAGCCAACAATGTCGATTTTCATACATCATATAAACCTTCAAGGATGAGGTATTATGTGATGTTTCTCCATTGGATGTCTGTGATGTTCTCTTAGGCCAACCATATATGTGGAAGCACCATGCTGTTTATGAGTCTCGACCTCGCAATGCCATTGTTTCTCTGGGGGGTCATCTCTACAGAATACCAGAGGTATTTCCAACTATTGTTCCACCTAAAAAGTGCCGCAAGGTAGTATCTCATACTGCAAAATTTAGCTTCTTCACAATCTGTTCAAAAGGAGAATAGAAGGACACTGCAACCACTACAGCCTCGCCCCAAGCACCTTCTATCAAAGAGAAGAAAGACGACAAGGTTGCAGAAAAGCGCAAAGATTCCTTCTGCACATCGTCCTCTCATGTAGCCCGACTTGTTGAATGGCCTCAACCTCAATAGGTTCGTGACAAACTTCCACAAACTGAGCAGTGCGACGTCTCCAACAAGGCAAACAACTCACCAAGATGTAGATTCAACAAACACTTTTCCCTCTCCCCCGGGAACTCAACGCAATGGAGACCATTGTTTCCTAAGGAGGGAGGATTGATCCAGGTGGATATTGGTGGTGACCCACCTTTTTCGACTGGCTCAAAACAATTTTCTGGCAATTTTGGCAATTTACTATTTTTAGCAGTTTTTAACTTCTGGGGCCATTTTGAGGGCTCAAATGAAGGTTTTTTGAGATTGAGGTTCTCAATGATATGCAAAGGCATTATTGATCCCCCAAAATGAATCTCCTAGAAAATACCTTTCCAACGAGCTATCACACGCCTAAAATGGAGATCGTATGCAAAATTTACGACCCCGAGAAGTTGATGTACTCACTTACCCAAACGAGGCCCACATGACTTTTTGCGCTTCATCTCATAGGGTTAGGTTTTTGGATGTCTAGGGTTTTTGGCATTCATGTTTATTGTAAAAATTCCTTCAGAGCCTCATTGTAACGATCTTCTTGCGAATGCAAGTAGCCATCAAATCTCTTCTCAGAGATAAGTTGTCACCATTCTAGCGAGTCTTTCACTCTGTATTTTTACAGTCTCTGTACATTTCTTTCATTAATATAAATAATGTATTACTGTATATATGTGTTTATGGTTACATCTCTGATACATTTCTGTTATATTATTGAATATATGTGATATCTATGTGCATTTCTTTGTTTTATCTCCGCTCTCATTTCGTGCCGAAAATAATCCGGATCAAGGTTGCCAGCCCCATGAGGGTATCTTGTTGGAAGTTAGCTATGCGAGTGACAAATAGATCTCTTTCACTTGTGAATTGTACATGTATTTATATGAAATCACTCTTAAGAAGTACAACTGTCTGTGTTGAATTCTGATAATACTCCCCTTGATGTCATAGATGGTCCAGTTCTTTCTTCATGGCCGCTACCTCCCTTTCATCCCTTCTTTCCCTGTCTAAAGTAGCATCATTTATGGCCATACCTGCTCCGATTAGCTTAGTCATCTTATCATTTTCTATGTCAAATAACGTTTCTTCTATGGTTATGATAAGTGTGCTATCGAGTGTGAGCTTCCTCTTCTTGGTTGTTCTTCTCATCACAACTTTACTTTTCCTATCATAAGAAATTGCCTGTATATTGGTGATTTCATCTATTGGTTCAAGAATTTGTTGATCTCCCCAAGACAGAGTACTACCTAGGTTTCCTGCTGTATAGAGATGTTCCATCATAGGTTCTCTTAGTTCATTGGCAGGGTAAGCTTCTGTAAGTTCTGGTGACTTGGCCTCCTGCTGATGCTCGTTGACTGGTGGAGTCTTGGTCCTAGATGGGGAGGTAGGAAAAGTATCAACATTAGCTGGGGGGTTAGCAGTTGAGATGCTGATTTCTGGTTGCTGCGTTTCTTCTTCCTGTTCACCAACACCCAATTCATTCTTGGAGTTTTCCTTTTGAATCTATGTTCCCAATTGGTCAATGAATTTAGTTTCCAGAGTGCTTCTAGCCTCATGGCCACCTTCTTGGGGATTTGGGATCAAAGAATTAGAAGATGGAGCAGATGTTTCCCATGGTTCTTCCTCTTTTGTGATTGGTACCAGGTTTATGTGGGAAACCTCTGAACTTTCCTCATCATCATATATGGTAATTAAGTCTACGAGGACATTAAGCACACCCGTCCCACTTGATTTTCTTGTTATCCTTCGCTGAGTTGTAGTAGTCACCGATCTTGCTTGTGGTGACATAAGGCTAGGGTTTTCTTGATCAATGATTTCCTCTGGTGGAATTGTCTCTGAGCCATTTAGCTCTTCTCCACGATTTCTTGTGTTGGCCGAGGTAATCCTCAAGGGTTCTATCAAAGGGTTAAGTGGGGGATTTTATTCTAACCTTTGTATAACTCTTTGGGCTTCTTCTAGTAACAACACTCCCCTCCTCTATTCCTTTTCTACTTCTACTTCTCTGTTTTCTTCTCTTACCCTAAGGGATTCTTGAGCTATCTTGTTCTATCATTTCAACCTGCTCATCCATAATCATCGCTTTAAATCTAGTCATATAGGGGTTAGCCTTTCTATGGAGCACCTATTCCCAGTCCTGGGTGCCCTCTGTAAGGATTTCATATTCAAAAATATCATGAGCATACGGCCAACAAGAGGATACATGCAACACGTGTTGAAGTACTAGACCTTTTGGATCTTGCGAAGTCGACCTTTGCGGAATCGATACTCAAGCTGGCTCAACCCCTCTTGTTTTGCATGTGTAGTGTCTTTTACAATGTAAAACCCTAAATGAAAGCCATAGGGTATGAAATATCTCTTCTTCTCCTTCACCAAAGTGGCATTATAGCCTTGTTGAATGGTCTGGTAACAAATTTCTCCCACAATGCATTGGTCTAGGACTTGAATGGGGAGTAAATGTGGCACGCCAATAGCCCCGAACACTCTGATATAAGTGATGGTTTCTTCAAAATACCAGTGGCCTACTTTTGAAACCATCTTTTTGGATGCCGCTGTAAGCCTTGGGAATTCTTTCCTAAATATAATGAAATATACTTGGGCTATGAACTCATCGCATATCAGGGCATAAAATCTCTTGTACCTATTCTCCCACTGAATGTTCAAATAAACATGCCCGGGTAACTCAACAAAATTCCAACTCAGATTCATGCTTGCGAAAACGTTCCTTGCACGGATCACGTCCAATAGGTACGATGCCATGTGAAAAGCTGGTGGTTCTCCATCCTTTGGTGTCTGGGCTTGCAAGATGTTAGTGTTTAACTATTTGGAAATGATGGCTCCCCATTTGAAGTTCCTCCTAGATATCGCCACATTATATGCCAGGGGCATCCATGCTTCCAGAAACTTGGAGCAATCTTTTTCTCCATATAATCGACAGATCAAAGCCATTAGATAAATATACGACTCTCTGAGGTTTACTGTGTCGTACCGATCATTGCTCCTATTTGTGAATTTCTTGTCTTCTTTCAACCATGAGGCCATTAACCTGCTAGTTTCATGTAACTCATAAAATTTGACCACAAACTCTGAGTTTGTAGTATTTTATACCTCTATTGGAAGAAAAAAACCAACAGATTCTCCATTTTCATTATTGATCCTTGTGTCATAAAAAATCGGCGATCATCAGTTCTCGACTCAGTATTTTTCCTTGTGTCATATCTATACATCCATGACAGTATTTCCATGTAATCATTGTATGATGGTGTTGGTTAGCGTCTAAAATTTTTCCTAGATGCACCAACGAAACAATGACAAAGTCGACCCGCCAACGTCAATGCACTCATTTATTATCGATTGATCGCTAGAATATCAAGATCCTCGTCTTAGTTTGAGCTTTCACCCACCAAGACCGATGACCCTAGTTGATCTGTGATGCACCATATTTCCCCAATATCGATTATGCTAGTAAATGTGAAAAAGGGTTTGTAATTCAATGGGACACCCCTAGTTGAGGTAAGACAAATTTATGTGTTTTGGTAGACAAATTAAATTTTTGTGTAACCAACACCACAATCCCACGCGTCGATCAACCATTGGAATTAGAATTCGTTGATGAACTACGAAAACTCACTCCTGCGCAGCCATCCTGCGTTTCATTTAATACTAAGCATGGTACATATTCTATAATAGATTTCATATATCACATTTGCACTCCCAAATTTATGACTTGATGCAACAAGATAAGTATATGCTCTGTTTAAATTTACAAGGTCATACCCAAACATGCCATTATGCTTGCAAATCGCTTATATCCTGAAGTCGACGAAGGAGCAAGAGAAATCATTGAGGATGTTACAACTCGCTCTTTGAATTTCATTACCAATAAGACCAAATTAATTTTTTGCAAGCAAGAGGTAAGCATTGTCTTTATCAGTTCTACACTTACGATTGTGTCAATAAAATTTGTCATGATTGGTTGGAAGCTCACTATAATTTTTTATTTTCCATGGGAAAAATGCCTCTAGGAAATCCAATGACCAGGACCTCACCAAGAATGCACAAAAGGAAGGAAGCAGAGGACGGCGAGCGGTCTACACCGGGCACTGCAAGAGAGCTTGATTTTTCCTCAAAGGTGGAACCAGTTATCCACACATCTACCAAAAAGGAATTTTCCCAACCTCTGGTGTTCAACGACATAGAGGCAAGCATTTTATCTAAAGTGGTGCTCCCACATTAGGGAGATATGTTTAACATGATCAACCAGGAAGATTGCCTAGATTTTATACCATATAGTGACACAGACGTCAGGATGTTGGATGACCAGGTGTTCCCAAACATCCGGCAATCATGCCAACATTTGGTGGCCTACCGAACCCCATTTTTTCCCTGCATTGAGACCTTGGGATGGATAAGTGACCACGCAAAAATGATGAAATTCATATGTAAATACTGTAGAAGAACAAATTCTTTTTGATCAACAGAAAAATCCTTGTGATGATAAATTGATTGATTTTAATTTGATTGAAAAAACACCCAAGACTTTAGAAATAATCCATAGTTCTTCTTCCCTTGATTCTTTCCACTCTCAGCAACAAGAAGATCATTTGAACATTTATACTAGCCTCCTTGCTGTTGAACATATCCTCCAAGAGCTATCTGCTAAAGGTGAATGAAATTTGGCTGGACAGCTTGCAAATTTTTACAGAGCCTCTTATAGACCTCTTTCCCATTAGAAGATTCACCTTTTTCACATTCCTCCAGTGTTGAAGACTTGAAGAAGAAACTATAATTTTCCCCACCTCTGATAGTCATGGCTGCACCACCTCCTTTGACTAAGATGCAACAAATCCTAGCTGCTAGGTATGCACCACTCATATTGCCAAACCCAGTAGCAGCCATGCCAACGAGAGACTATCAGAAATATATGCCCAAATTCACAAGCGAAGGCGATGTGTCTGCTGAAGAACATATTGAGGCTTTTTACAGTTATGCTGAAAACCTTAATATCAAAGAAGAAGATGTTTGGACATGAGTCTTTGTCCAAAGCCTAGATGGCCATGCTAGGAAATGGTTCAAAGAACTCCCTGCTGGTTCCATTGCTGGAATCGAGCAATTGGATGAGACATTTTTGAATCATTGGGGTGACAGAAGAGATTTTGTCTACTACATCACAAAATTCAGAAACTTGAGGAAACAAAGTAGTGAGTCAGTCTCTAATTTCACTAAGAGGTTTAACCGGATGTGTGGCAAAATACCAGCTGAGATAAAACCGTCAGATGCTTCTGCCAAGATCACATATTATGATTCTTTTGAATTAGATTTTTGTTTACTGTTGAGAGAAAGGAGGTCACCAACATTATCTCTCATGCAAGATGTTGCCCTTGAGGTGGAACCAAATATTTTGGCCTCCTAGAAGCGGAAGGAGATTCTGATAGGAGAAGACCTAAGAATGAGGCTTCATCTTCATCAAGTGCTGATCCAAAACTTGATAAAATGGCCAAGATGCTAGAGTCTCTAACCTCTGAGATATCTAAGCTCAAAATCGAAAATAAATAGCATGTGAAGGGAAGAGGCACTTATGATTCTGTAGGCAGAAATCCGAATCAAAATCCCAACAACTTCAGAAGAAATAATCAGCCAACTCAGATCTTGCAAAGAGAAAAGAATCCTACTGAATATCAGGGGATAAAGGTCCCCCTTCAAAATGTTGTGATGGACAAATACGATGGTGAAGATCAAGAAGGTGGAGAAGGTGACATTCATTGTGTTGGAGAAGAGACAGGGAAATCTTATCTAACACAACAAGACTATGAGGAATCATTGATGACTGAACAAACAGAAGATGATCTTATTGGTGATGGCATTTTCACAACAGAAGATAAGAATAGATATAACCTCTGATCTAAATCTGATACTGCTCAACAAGATGCACCATCCTCTCCTGAAAAGAGAACAACTCCTGTTAAGTAAAAATATCAGATATCAGAGAATCAATAAGCAAATCCTTCAAAGGTGAAAGCATCAGCTCCTCCCAAAAAGACTGTTGCCCCTGTCAAGCATCAAACTCTTTAAAGTCAGCCTCCTGTTGAATAGAAAAGCAATCAGGAAGCCCCTTCAAATCAGGTAAAGGTTTCTGATAAGGCTTCTGATAAAGCTCCATATTCTTTTAATTTTGAGGCTGAAATACAAAAAATTAAAATTCCTATTCCTCTAGTCGAGCTGATGAAAAATGAAATGTTCAAAAGGGATATCCTCAAAACTCTAGATCCCCAATCTGTATCCCTTTCTGCTGATATCCTCAACATATATGATGATAAGCCAACCATCACTTTGGGCCAAATGATAGAAGACAGAGATGAAAGTTGTCCTCCCTTTTACATCTCTCTCAATATTCATGAGAAAACACTGCATAACTGTTTGTTGGACTCTGGTGCTTTGCATAATTTGATGCCAAAGGCGGTCATGGATGAGCTTGGGCTGGAGATCACCAATTCTTATCATGACCTTTTCTCTTTTGATTCTCGAAAATTCAAATGTATTGGGATGATTAAGGATTTGGTTGTAACCTTAACCCAAGCATCAATGAAGACTATGGTGATGGATATAGTGGTGGCCGACATACCTCCTAAATTTGGATGTCTACTATCAAGATCGTGGATGAAGAGACTAGGTGGCACTCTTCAGATGGATCTCTCCTATGCTACTATCCTTGTCTTTGGAGGGGTGAACAGAAGGCTATACAGGGAATCTCAGTTGGCGTATGTAATCAGTGATGAGAAAAATCCATCCAATCATCCTATCTATTTGGTCGACACAGGTATGGGATCTTGTATTTTGCAAATTGATGATTCATTACCTAATACATTGCTGCTCAGAACGCCCACAGATCAGACCATGGTTCAGCCCACAGAGACAACATAAGACAATCTTTGGACCATGTTCTTTGACGACGCTTGCACTAAAGAATCAGCAGGAGTAGGAGTGGTATTGATTTCCCCTTCTAAGAAAACTTCTCATTTGTCCTTTAAACTCAATTTTAAAGTGACTAATAATATTGCTGAGTATGAGGCACTACTTTTGGGGTTGAATGTAGCCAAAGAGAGGAGCATTAAAAAATTGCAGGTGTTTGGAGATGCAGATTTGATTGTTCAGCAGGTGAATAAGTCCTTTCAAGAGAAGCATGTCAGGATGAAGGCATACAAAGATGAAGTGTTGAAGGCAATTCACGATTTTGCAAATTTTAAAATTGCATATGTACCTAGAGAAATGAATGAATTGGCTGATTCTTTGGCTGTGTCTTCTTGTGCATTCATACCCCTTCTGCCTCATAAATTAACTTGCGAAATTCAAGTTAAATATAGGCCCTCTCTCCCTGATAATGTAAAATTTTGGAAGGTTTTTGAAGACGATGCTGAACTCACTAGATTCCTTACAGTGATAGATGAGTTTGCAGATCTGCAGATCGATCAGGAGAATGAACATGACAATGAAATTGAGGAGCGGAAGTTCAAAAGAAAAATCGCAGCACATGAAATAGTTCAGCTGTCTACCGATATGATTCCTAAAGGTTTGGTCCCATTGGAAAGGCTATTCGATAAAAATGATGTGGTTGTCAAATTGCAAAAGGGGGAAAAAGATTCAGAAGTTTTGCAGTACAATGTGGCTAGTGAGCAAGATCCTAAACATGTCAACTTAGCCTCACATTTGACTGAAAAACAAAGAGCTGATTATGGAGAATTGCTAAAGGAGTTTGCAGACATTTTCGCTTGGCAGTATGATGACTTGAAGATTTTTGACACAGAGGTGATTCAACATAAGATTCCCTTGAATAAAGACACCAAACCATTCAGGCAAAAGCTTATATCCTTCAACCCTTTGTTGCTGCCTACAATGGAAAGGGAAATTAAAAAATGTTGGATGCCTGCATCATCATTCCCCTCAGGTATTCAGAATGGATTGTGAATCTCGTACTGGTCAGGAAGAAGAATTGGGAGATCAGACTCTGCGTCGACTTCAGAAATTTGAATAAGTGCTCTAGGAAGGACAACTACCCTCTGCCTAAAATGGAGCATATTTTGCAGAAGGTGTCAGGATCAAAGGTGATGTCTTTTATTGATGGGTTTTCCGGATACAATCAGATTACTGTCCATCCGGAAGATAAAGAAAAGACTTCTTTTACCACTCCATGGGGTACGTTTATGTACGAGAAGATGCCCTTTGGATTAATGAATGTAGGAGCGACATTCCAAAGGGCAATGGACATTGCTTTCATTGGAGAGAAAGATAAATTTGTCCTAATTTATCTCGATGATATCACCGTTTTCTCAAGAAGCCATGAACTTCATTTGCAGCACTTAAAAAGGACATTTCTGAAATATCGAAGGTATGGCATTTCTCTTAATCCAAAAAAATCAAAATTTTCACTTAAGGAAGGGAAATTACTTGGGCATATTGTTTCAGCTGATGGGGTAAAAATTGACCCAAAGAGGGTAGAAGCAATTAAAAATATGTCTCTTCCTAGATCAAAGAAGGACATTCAGTCTTTCCTTGGGACTATAAAATTTGTCAGAAGGTTTATAGTAAATTTTGCTGAACTCACAAAGCATATCACTGCTATGTTGAGAAAGGACTCCGAGGTAAAATGGACTGAAGCAGCCAGACATTCATTCAATGCCATCAAGGAAGCCATCACAACAACACCTGTTTTGATCAGCCCCAATTTCTCCAAGGTATTTTACATTTTTTCATTTGCTTCAAGTGATACAATCGCAGCAGTACTCTTGCAGAAAAATGTTGATGATCAGGAGCAGCCAGTTGCCTTCTTCAGTAAGGTCTTGAGAGACACAGAGGTAAAGTATAAATTGTTGGAGAAACAAGCATATGCACTTGTCAAGTCATTGAAATCTTTCAAAGTTTACATTCTTCAGGAAAAGGTAATAGCTTTCGTTCCCTCCAGTTCAGTTAAAGATGTGCTTGTCCAACCCGACATAGATGGAAAAATGAGTAAGTGGATAGAAAGGTTGATTGAATTTGATGTTGAAATCAAACCAACAAAACTTGTGAAAGGTCAGGGCCTTGCCAAACTTCTGGCAGAGGAAAATTGCAGTCTGCTTGAAATAAATTTGATGAGTATTAATGCAGAAAATGTTCAGTCTTCAGAGAACAAAGAAGGTGAGGAAATGCAGGTCTCAGCTCACTTAGCTGATTGCAAATGGTACAACCATATTATTCATTTTCTGCAAACTTTATCAGTCCCATCAGATTTGACAAAAACTCAAAGAAGGCTTTGAAGCTCAAAGCCATAAATTTCTACATCAATGATAGCTTGTTGTTGTGGAAAAATCCCATAGGTTTATTGTTGATGTGTGTAAACCAAGAAGAAGAAGCTAAGGTCATGATTGAATTTCATAATAGTGAATGCGGGGGACATCACTATTGGAAAACCACCACACATAAAATCTTAAGATCTAGTTACTACTGGCCATCCTTATTTTTAGATGTGTATGAGTTTGTGAAAACGTGTGACAAGTGTCAAAGGTTTGAAGGCAAACAACAACTGAAGGCTCTTCCCCTCAAACCTATAGTGGTCACAGGGCCTTTCCAGCAGTGGAGCCTGGAATTCATAGGTGAAATTCATCCGCCTTCTAGTGGTCAGCACCGGTGGATCCTTGTTGCCACCGATTACTTTACAAAGTGGATTGAGTCTATTCCCACCCCGAACGTCAATCATACTGTCATCATAAATTTTCTGCAAGAAAACATATTCGCCATATTTGGCTGCCCTAAGAGAATAGTCACTGATAACGCTACTGCATTCAAAGATAAACACTTGGTGAAATTGTGTGAAGAGCTGGGAATTCAACTGGTACATTGCACAACTTACTATTCGCAAGGGAATGGCTTAGCTGAGTCATCCAATAAGAGTTTAGTCAGAATTATAAAGAATCTTCTTGAACAAAATGCCAGAGGTTGGGATTCCAAACTGAAGTGTGCTTTATGGGCTGACAGGGTTACATGTAAGAAATCAATTGGTACATCTCCTTTCAAGTTGGTATATGGTACTGAAGCCATATTTCCTGTTCAACTTGCATTGTCGATTGCAAAGTTTTTACAAGAAACTGATTCTGAGCCAAGTGATTTGACCAGGAGAATTCATGATTTGGTAGAACTACAACAAGATAGAGAGAAACTCTTGGAAAAAACAGAATTGCATCAAGAAAGAATCAAAGAAACTTTCAACAAGAAAGTCAAATCAAATGTCTTCAAAACAGGGGATTTAGTCTTAAAGTGGGATAAAACAAGGCAGGAGAAGGGGAAACACGACAAATTTGAGGCTCTCTGGACAGGTCCTTTTGTCATAACAGCGGTGCAGTAGAACAACACCTTTGTTATCCAAACTCTTTCAGGCGAGGAAGTAGTAGGTGGCCCTTTCAACGAGCACTTCATAAAGATCTATTTCTCATAAGGCTTCCTTTGAAGCCCTGTTCTACTTGTACATATTCTTTTTCAGTTTTTTTTTTTTTCTTTATTTCTGTCATTTCAATAACTCCATGCCCAATGGTACTAGCAAAACTATTTTTCAAATTTCCGTTTTAAGTTGTAATAAGGCTACTGAGTCTAGCTAGGTTCTTGGTCACCTCACAAGGAGATGCCCATCCCAGTTGGAGCCAAATGTTAGCTCCCAAAATGAACCCGTCCCTATGGTCGCATTTTGTGGTGGATAACATGGCTATTGGTAGTTTTCTCAAATTGATTTTGAGTTTTTCTAGCTGCAAGACTTAGGTTTTGATTTTTTTCTTAGAAATAAGATGACCCATAAAAGTATTCTCTTCAAAATTTTCATAAAATGTTTTCAACAGCTAACGCATGCTTAAAAGATGATGGTTAGCTGGTGAAAGTGGAAACTTTCACCAGCTAAGGAGCATTTCTCACAGGTCGTTAGCTGGTGAAAGTGGTGAGTTCCAACAGCTAAGGAGCATTTCTCACGGGGTGGTGCGCTGGTGAAAGCGCTGAGTTTCAACAGTTAAGGATCGTTTCCCACGGGCCGTTAGCTGGAGTAAGTGGGAATCACGTGCATTTTATCCACGTTTCTAAAAATCTAATGATGATACGATCATCCAACGTCATGCAAATCCAGAATGATGCGCTGGTGAAAGTGGGTAATGATGGAGACTCGGGTTTGCACGTCAAAATAGGATTACAAAGCGGATCTTATTCAGTGACGCATGCTGCACACTCATGGTGCCAGAAATGGAAAATTCAAATCCATTAACGTAGGTACAGAGGCTGTACTACCTGGCTGATAACATCAAATTGGTTCATCACTTCTCCAACACACATAACTCTCAAATGTATGCTAAGTTTCTAATTTTGAAAGACAGAGCCAACTCCCGAGTGCTTTCAACAACACAAGACTTCGACCATAATAGAAGTTTGCTGTGTTGTGTGTGCAGAATCGTTTGGAATTTTGTGTTGCAGATGGCGAGGAGACGTAGTGGATATTTACTAAGAAAAGAGTTAGACAGTCTATATTTCCTACACATGCATCCAGAAGTCCATAAACACTTCTCAAACGCAGGTTGCATTGAATTTGTTGAGAGGTTGCAGAATGGTTGCCACCAGTCGACAGCAGAGGCTTTTGCTAAAACATTTGATGGGAATAAGGCTCGTGTTGGGTCCTTGGAGTTCATTGTAGATGAAGCTGCCATTGCTGCAGCGACCAACCTACCAAGATCAGGCCAGAGTTGGTTCAAAACCACTTCCACCAAAAATTTAAACTTCAGAGCTTATTTGAAGGAAGAGTTCAGGCATAATGCATGGAAAAAGAGCATGCCAGTTTCCCATTTAGAAGATGATTGGCAAGATCTGTTTAACGGAATCCAACTCTACATAACCTCGGAGGGCAGGTATGACAAACTCATGATGTATCATTTCAAGCTCCTAGACCATTTCACAGGTAAAACTCTCCTCAATTTACCTTTTTTCTTACATAAGAGTTTAACTAAGGTCTGCAAAAAGATCAGGGTTCAACCCCTAAGCATGAAGAATACTCTGTGCCACTTTGGCCTTATTAAATTGATCATTCTGGAGGAATTAAGACAGAAGGGAAGGATCTGGTAGCATTTTCTATTTTGGGAGGGCTTTGAAACTCAGACTCAGCCCATAAATGAACAGGGGAGAGGTGGAAAGAAACAGTTGACTCCTCAAAGCAGTTCGAGGAAGAGGAGGACCCTACCAGAACCTCCAGAAGATAGAATCTCTGGTGTGAAATCTCACAGGTCAAAGAAAATATTGAACTTTGAAACCACTACAGAGCAGCCTACAGAGCAGCCTACAGAGAAGAGAACAAACATATTAAACCTGCCCTACACAGACTCAGAACCAGAGCAAGAAGATGAGAGCCCTGTCATCAAAAGTCTTGAACATTCAACTGATTTTGCACAGAATTATGAGACCTTTACTCACACAGAGGAAGGAGAAACATCAAAGAGAAATAAGTCGAAGAAAACACAGAAAATCAAGCATCTAAAAGAGGTAATCACTCAGCAAGAGGTATTGGAATGGGTAATCAAAGAAATATACAAGAAGCTATCTGATAACTTTGCAAAAACCAACGCTGCATTTGAAATACTGGCTCGGGAAAGTGTTAAAGAGAAGAAAAGAAAACAAAAGATCACCAAAGATTACAATAGTCTATGGTGGCTTGCAAAGCGCCTTAAAAGGAAGATCAGAAGATTGAAGCAAAAACAAAAGAAAAAGTCCCACCCAGATTTGAAAGTGCTTGCTCAAGTTGTTGTTAATATGCAAGGGGAGAAATCAGAGACACATTGAGTTTTGATGGAATCACAGTTTTGAAGGTGAAAACTCATTTTTGGATAAGTCAGAGCTTTCACCAGGGCACAGCGAAATTTTACGACCAGTTAGCTGATGAAAGGCAGCTCTTTCACCAGCTAACCAGCAAATTATAAAGCGAGTTAGCTGGTGAAAGATGGAAAATCATTTTTGAAAGCTAAGAACGGGGCAGGTCATTTTTCACAGATTATAAAGAAGTTCCAGAATATTAAGGGGATAAAAAATCACCTGCAAAGGACTCTGCATCAGAGATTCGAGGGAATTTTGGGAACCACATGTCAAACAAGTTTCCTTAAGTATCGACTATGAACCCTGAAGAAATCCAGCTGCCAAGACAGGTGCCTCTGCATGTTTTATGACACCACGGATTCTATAAATTGAAGGATACAGATGGCGAATTTTTGAGACTGAAGACATTTCGAATGATAGTTTAGTTATCAAGCCTTTATTATCTAGTTGTTTAGTTAGATTTGAATTGCTATTTTTAAACATAGATCCATGTTTTTAGGATCTGTAAAACTTATTGTAAGAGGCTATAAATGCCTATTTTTGCTAAGAGACAAGGGTTCAAACTGGGAGATATTTGATGCTACTGTATAGACTCTTTTTGTAGAAATAAAGTTCAGTTTCCTTTTGTTTTCAATATTAGAGTTGTCCATCTTTCCTTTTCTGTACTTTGTTTTAGTTTATTTTAGTTCATGAAGACTGTTATCTCTTTATTGAGCTCATAGACTTGAAATTAAAGGATTCCTCTCTATCTTGCATTAAGCCCTACATTCAGTTGTATTTGGCAATCAAGAATAGTGTTCTTCATCCCCCCCTTTCAATTACTTGATCTGATTATTGTTTCTTGAAAGCACTGTTTCTTTAGATGTGTGATGATTTGTTTATTTCATTGATCATTAAAAACCTCATTGTCCCAAACACATAAAAACCATTATTTCTAAGTTACCAAGCATCCTTAGCCTACAACCCTAAGGAGTTTCTTGGAGTGATAACATAAACCTCCCATTGACCTATTTGGTCATGTTATATAAAATGTTTAGGAGTTGACGGGGTTGAACCCACGACCTCCCAAAGGTCTAATAAAGCTCCCACTAACAATGTGCCACCAGAACATATCTTAACATTCATATGGCTTATTATTTATTTAAATTGATATATGATAAATTTTGGGTGGGCATAGGGCCGAGGGATTAGCCCTCAACCCATATCCTCTGGACACATGTTATGTTATATTAAAGTGTGGAGTTTGCACTATATCCACGGAGGTTATATTATATGTTAATTATATTATATAGTTTCAAACTATATGTTGGGAATATTTAAAACCACCGTGTAACCAAAGCTAAATCCATGGGGAAGTTATAAATTATAACAAAAAGCACTGATGTATATGGCAGTTGATGGGAATGGAACCCTCGACCTTCAAAAAAATACAAACAACTTAAGTAACCATGCTAACCAACATGCCATATATGAATTACTTTGTAACAAAATCCAACTTATTTGTATTTAATGACCTCCATAAATTTTAGGATTTGGTTAAGGGGCGTGCTCTATTTAATGGTGCGCAAACCGGGGCTTTAGACACATAATGAATGCATAGAATTTCCTCATAATGTGTGTCAAAGGTACAAGGAATATGACTTAACAACGCAAATCAAGTCGAGGGGTACCTTGACGAAATTTTGAGTATTTTATATCAATTTTACTCAAATTTTCAACAAGAATTCAATGGTGCAGTCCATTTCTGCATTTGAGCAACATGTAAAAAGGTCATTGTAAAACACAAGCATTTGAGCATTAATAAACTAATTCTCTATTGGAATTGGACCCAGAGAGGGAGCCCAAATTGGGTGAACTCTGTTTTTTCCAACTTGTGTATGTGATTATATTATTGTTGTTCATTTCAAGTTCAATTATTTGCAAGTTATTTATCATTAAAGTGGAATTGGTTAGATAAGTTCTTCACATGTAATTTGCAAAATAGTCAAGCGATCATTTTATTTCGAAGATCAAGTAGATGTATATGTGTATTTAAAATTATCAGCATCTAAGGATTTTTTAGATCAAGTTGGTATCATAGTAGGTTTGACAAGTATTTTTCAAGTGGATTCTTACAAGAGCCAAACTCAAACTTGGTAAAGGAAAAATTGCAAGTTATAAGAATTTGGAAAGAGATTTCGTTGACATAAGATGGGTTTTGAAAAAGAAGAAGAAGAAGATAATCCCATGAGTCATGAAGAGAACAGAGCTATGCTTCAATCACTAAAAGAAAAAATAGATGAGTTAGAATGAAGAATTCAAAATCCCTCAAGCGAAGAATCTTCGACAAAAGGAGAAGGAGGAGGTGAAGGCGACGGACCTTTAGAGCCCCCTTCCCCTTCCTCCTCCTCCTCATTAGTTTCTTTTGAAGCAATTAAACATTATTCTCATCGAAAGACGTCCTATAAAAATTATGAGCATAATATTCATTTATTAAAATTGGATGTTAAGTTTGAGTTTCCGACCTATGATGGATAATTGAATGCCGAGAAATTTGACAATTGGATCAAGAAAATAGAGGTATATTTCATGGTTCAAAATACCATGGACGAGGCTGCAAATATACAGTTAGATTCTCTTTGACTAAGTAGAACTTCCTTAATATGGTGTGAGAGTAAGATGCAAGTTGATTTGGTTCAAAAGGGTAAAGTAATCTCTTCTTGGGATAAGTTTACTAAGGCTATAAGGAAAAAATTCTATCCACTGGCACATACACAAATGGAAATGATCGAGTGAAAACATCTAAGATGGGGTAAAGGCCAAAATATTTAGGCATATACACATGAATTCAAAAAGAAGGCATTATCCCTAGGAATTTAGTTGTATACTCGTGAAACTCTTCTGAAGTATGTTGGCGGCATGCACTCATATCTTTGCCACACTATTTTAATGTTTATCCCTATTGGTAGGTTTACAGTTGGGAGTGAGATTGTCATTGATGGCAAGAAAAATGATGGCAAGAACAATGATGGAAAACAGGCTCAGAAAACATCGTAAGTCCAAATAGGAGGTGTGCACAGATGGAGGACATATCTCGGGCATTAGATCTGAGCGCGGGGTCCAACCGTCGTTGGATCCAGGAGAACATGCATGTTGTTTAAAGTGCAAGGAGAAGTGGGCTTAAAAAATCCTGAAAGTAGGAGGACCGTCCATATTCGGGCAGGACACGTGGTCATAGACTAACATTTCGCTGACTAGAAAGTCAAACGAAGGAGGTGCTCTAACCCCTTGAACTCACAATATGCGAGATCACGAAATGATCCTAGTCATTGAATCCAGAGGACACATGGAGAGTGATTGGCATTTCACTGACTGAAAGATCAAAGGAATGAAGTGCTCTATCCTTCCAACTCGCGAAACGTGAAATGACAATATAATCTCAGCCTTGGATTGAGGATAAATATGGATCGTCGATCCAAGAAGGACACGTGGCTAAAGATCAACATTTCGCTGACTGAAAGGTCAAAGGAAGGAGGTGCCCTAACCTCTCGAACTCACGAAATGAAAAATGACGATATAATCTCAGCCGTTGGATCAAAGACAAATCTAGACCGTTGATCCAAGAAGTGACACGTGGCAGCCACTCGGCTCATGACACGTCATCAAGTGATGCAAGAGTGACGTCACTCTAGGAGTTTAGTTTCAGGAGTTTTAGCATCAACACTCCCCCAAAGTCCCAAAAGATGAAGTTTCGGGGTGGAGGATAGTCGTCCGATCACCATGAATTGTGGACCGTTGATCTGGAGAGTGAATTGCTCAAATGATTAGCGAGTGGTCATATCTCATGGTCACATCGTCAAGAGTTGGAGAGAAGATGTTGGCCCTTGACCAATTTTTGAGGAACACTTGGTCATATTTGACCACTTTTGGGACTTCGACAACCTCTCGAAGATGGAGTGCCAGACGAAGCAGAGATCATGGGATCTCGGCCCACTTTTGGGCCCCTTTTTGGGTTTTGGGACAATGTAATGGGAAAGGGATGTCAGCCTGTGGGTTCACCCATGCTTAGGCCCACTTTTGTATGTATAAATAGATGTCTAGGCGAAGTAAGTAGAGGACGGTAGCCTATATATTTGATGCAAGCTAAGTGCTAGTAGTTATCTGTGCATGACTGTAGAAGGGTTACAGAGCTAAGTGCAAGTTATTATAGAGATTATAGAAGGATTTGTGCTACAACGTAAGGAAGAAGGATCTAGCGAGCTACACAGATCTTCTTTCTTGTGCACAGAAGGGTCTTTGGTGACTGTGTGTTGTAACCGATTGAAGACATTAATAAAGAAGAAGAGTTGGTGGATGTAGCCCCAGGGTGGGGGTGAACCACGTACATGTTATGTTGCTCTGCATTGTGCTATGTATCTATGTGTTTCTATGTGATGAATGTTAGATAGATCTAATGTTTCTTTGTGCCTAATCATGTGAATGAATGCTAGATCTGACCTATATGGATGTGCTTAGTGCTTGAATCTGCTAGATCTAATGTGTTCCTTTTATGTTAAGTGTTATTAGATGATGGATCTGGTTACATACTATGATACTCTGTAATTAGGGTACGTCTGTGCTGTTACTAAGAACTGAATATTGATGAAGATTAACTGCTAAGTGCTCTGTTAAGTGTTAGAATCATAGATCTGTGTCCTAGCTAAGGTTGCAGACATTTGAGTCTTGCAACCACCATTGCCTCTACCTCAAGTGAGACTTCATCTACTTCACAGGTGTTGCCGAAAGGGCCGATAGTTAGAGTTTTGTTGGTGCGCTATTATAGCATTGAAACCTGGGTCTGCCCCTGTGCCAACAAATGGTTTCATTGTCGGGACTTGAAACTGTGATTGATGGGAACTGAGAAAGAAGAAGCTTTGTGCAAAGATTCATCCTGAAACTTTGGAAGCTATGTGTTAAAGAAGGAAGGAAATATCTGAAGAAAAGAAGTCAGATCTGAACGCTTTGTGCTCTAAGAAAGGTTAAAGTGGAACTTTCTAAAGAAAAGAGGTCAGATCTACAGAAAGAGGTAATATTTGGAAGCTCTGTGCTTTGATAGAGGTAAGAACAACTAAATTTTTTTAGATCTGGAAGCCTTATGATCTGTAAAAGTAATATAAGAGAAAATTTTTGTTTCTAAAATATGGATCTAGGTATGCTTGATAGAGTCTGTCCTAACTTGAAAACTAGGGAATTGTTAAATGAAAGAAGGTTTGATATGAATAGATCTGGTAAGAATAATGATAAATATGTTATACCTATGAATATAAATAATTTTTGGACTAACCAATGGATGCAGGATCCTAGAAAGAATTTTTTGCAGGCTAGCTACCATAATCCTAGTGCACAGTATATAATAGGCTGGGGATCATTTACAAGAAAGAGAGGATTAACCCTATGTTACAGTTGCAGAAAACCAGACCATCTAGCTAAGGAATGCCCGGGGGGAAGACCTAGTTGTCTCTGTTGCAAATATTTGGACCATGAAGTGTTGGATTGCCCTAGACTAATTGATAAGCTTGAAAGAATGAATTTGAATGAAGAAAACCCTAAGACAACTCTAGAAATAGCTGAATCTCAGAAAGAACCCAAGAAAGTATTACTACAGATGAAAGAGACCCTGACTGACCACCGACATTTTAGGTTATCAAAGATCTTTAAAGAAAAAGAATGCATCAAAGTAAGAATAGGAGATTTCGACATTAACTGTGTTCTTGATGAAGAAACACCAGTGAACATCATGCCAGATAGAACTTGGGAAGCTATAGGAAGACCTGCTATGATCCCTTCACTAATAGGAATAGGAATCTTTAGAGGAAAGTTGGTAACCCTATGTGGAAAGCTCACTCAGATATCTATGAATGCTAATGGAACTTTGATAGAAGAATATTTTGAGATTATCAAGTTTATTGAGGATAGCGCCCCGTTTACTATGTTACTTGGAAAACTTTGGATTAAGAGAGATCAAGCCAGAAAGGAAGAAGAAGAAAAACTTTTAGAACAACAGAGACAAGAGTTAACAGATTTCATGACCAGAAGGATTATGCAGTTGATTGAAGAATAGGAGAATAGATCAAAACCACTTATCGTTTGAGGCCCAGATGTCGAAGCTGAAAGAATGTCAGAAGTATCACAGAAGACCAAAGAACATGTCCTAGAAAAATAAGAATTATTACCCCTGGGTCTTAGGAGAGAATATCAACAGCATGAAGTACTTATGTTCAAGGAAAATAAGAATCAAAATGGGAAGAGAATCCACGAGACGAAGCTCACTGGAAAAAAGGCTAGGAAACTACGTAAAAGGAGAGCTAAGATCGACTTACTAAAAAATACTTCAAAGGGAACCTCGCAGAATGGGAAACTTGCAGAAATTGAACTTCGTCGAGATATCAGACCAATGACATAGGCCACTTTGTCGAGGTGAAGTAATATGGCCATTGGAAGCTAATATAACCATTCAACTGCCACTCCAAATGAGTCGAAAAGCATTGATGGTTCACCACTAGACCATTAGACCGCACCATAACAGACAGAACATGAGTTAATGGAGCCTCATACCCATTGTAGGAAGACCGTTGCTAACTTTATTACTTATTCCACCATTCCACACACTGAGAATACCTTTTTCTAACTAAGAACTTGAGCCCGCAACTTAATATTATTTTTCACTGTGATCATCACCTTGTTCCCATACCCTCCATTGTAGTTTTTGAATCCAGTTCACACTTGATCTAATCGACCCTAAGCTTGTATGTCGGATGATCTCAGTGCAGTAGAGAAAGCAATCGAAGAAGTTCTAGTTGACTTAATGATTGAGAGAGTCATGTCAGAAAGAAGGATGTCTGTAGGTGTGAAAGCGTCATCAACAAGAGGAGTCCAAGCTTCTCCCTCAACTTCTCGCGGAGTAGAACCTTCCTGAACCACGACAGAGACAAGAACAAAGCATAGATACGACATTATGAATTCAAAACTTATTCCACACATTATGCCAACTTACATACCACCTCTAAGCGGTGGGATTAACCATGACAATGTACCTAGAGATTTTGAGTATACTTTGATCACTGCGTACCTTCCGAAAGGGGTGCGCATAGTTCGAGCCAATCAAGACAAGCTCGCATCGTTGAAGTTTAGTGACTTCAACCTCAGTGACAGGAAAGTCTACAATATGCTTTCCCCACACAAGTATCTAACAAAGACGAAGGGAAAGAACTCGAAGATCATCCCACAGTATTGGACCCAGAACCTCGCGCAATCTACATTGTTAAATGTTATGAAGATCCCGCACTTTGGCAGACACCAGGAGGTGAATGCGTGCGTAAAGTTGCTTCTATCTTGCTATCACAGAGGATACCTATGGCTAAACCTATACATCACTGTGGATCCGTCCTTGATCAATCGGATCAGAGGGCTTAGCATACAAGGCCCTGACCCATAAGAGTTCTACCCTGGCAAGACCTCTGACCAAGCATTAACACAGAGAATTAAGGAAACCTATGGCGATGTCGAGAATGGCATGTGAGGTTACAAGGTAGATTCTATCCAGAGTGGTGCAGTGTTCCTTTCCTGTCATTTGATCACAGGCAAGTTAGTTTGTAATAAAAGACCATCTCAAGTGACCAGATTCGTGGTCGACCTCGCAAGGAAGTGCACAGAGGGATTGCAAATGAACTGGGCACAATACCTTGTCAACCAACTAGAGATTGATTGCAGAGAAGTGCAATACCAAGGGTATGAATTCCACTTTAGTTGGATTCTCATACTGATCGCTTTCATTGCCTGGGAGCTACTAGAAGGCGCCACTTTCTCGGATATAGAACCCTTCGAACCACTAGATGTGAAGTTTTGTACGCTGTGGTATTCTAGCAACATGAGAGAATAGTGGTAGTGTAATGCCATCTTCCACACCTACTACAACTAGTTGAAGATTGCAATCCAACCACACAGTTTCTATTGCACCCTTGACAAGTGGAACAGAAGAACTAGAGTATGAGCCAACTCAACTGCACTAGATCGCCAATAAAGTTGAATATTTCCTTCGATGAGCTCAGGAAGAGACAACATAAGCTACCCAAGCTTTGGCACAGGCATAGAAAGATATGCTAGAACAATGCAGTAATGCATGATAATAAAAACTAACTCTTCAAGCAAAGTGGGAGGAAGAGAAAGCAATGCTACAACAAGACAGGGAACATTTGCTCGCAAAGCAACCTAAAGTACATGAACAGGTTCACAGAGATCTTTTCTCTGTGACAATCATCGAAGTCTAGATAGAAGAATGAGTTCCACAACAGGTGGCACAACTGGAAGGAGTGATCCAACAACTTCAACAGCGCATCGCAGACCTGGAAATTCACACTCTCTCTGAGACACCTCAAGAAATAAGATATATAAGAGAGGCCATTTCCTGAAGTGAAGTTGACCAAATAAAATCCTTTGATAAGAAGCTGAGCTCCAGAAGTGCACAGATGTATGAAATCCTCATGGAAAATATAGAATTACAGGCATTAGAGTCACAACTCCAACACACATAACAACAGGTAGACACGTTACAAGCACAACTAAAGGCCTTGTCATCAGTTGAGAGAATGAATAGGTTTAAAAAGCAATGCATGACCCAACAACAAGTACACACATTCCAGAGTAAAGTAATGGAAGTCTCTCAATGACTTCAACCAGTGCAAGAAACGACATGCCAGTTATTCACTAAACTTGAAAGCCAAGGAGTAGAACTTGAACAAGTTGTGAGTACAACAGAACAACGCCTCAAAGGACCAGTCATTGATGCACTTATTCATAAGTTCACTGAGCAAGAAGGAGTAGCACTGCAGCAGATCGAAGTAGCTTGAGCCAAGCTCGAGGCGTTTGAAGTAGAATTTATCAGACTAAAGTGACTTGGGACAAGTCACGGGTGAGTGTTGGGGGCATGTTGGCCCTTGACCAAGTTTTGAGGAACACTTGGTCATATTTGACTATTTTTGGGACTTCAATAGCCTGTAGAAGATGGAGTGCCAGATAAAGTAGAGATCATGGGATCTCAGCCCACTTTCGGGCCCCTTTTTGGGTTTTGGGACAATGTAATGGGAAAGGGATGTTGGCCCGTGGGTTCACCCACACTCAGGCCCACTTTTGTATGTATAAATAGATGTCTAGGCAAATTAAGTAGAGGACGATAACCTATCTATGTGATGTAAGCTAAGTGCTAGTAGTTCTTTGTGCATGACTGTAGAAGGGTTACAGAGCTAAGTGCAAGTTATTATAGAGATTATAGAAGGATTTGTGCTACAACACAAGGAAGAAGGATGTAGCGAGCTGTGCAGATCTTCTGTCCTGTGCACATAAGGGTATTTGGTGACTGTGTGATGTAACTAATTGAAGACATTAATAAAGAAGAAGAGTTGGTGGATGTAGCCCCAGGGTGGGGGTGAACCACACACATGTTGTGTTTCTTTGCTTTGTGTGATGTATCGATGTGTTTCTATGTGATGAATGTTAGATAGATCTGATGTTTCTTTATGCCTAATCATGTGAATGAATTCTAGATCTGACCTATATGAACGTACTTAGTGATTGAATATGTTAGATCTAATGTGTTCCTTTTATGTTAAGTGTTATTAGATGATGGATTTGGTTTCATATGGTGATACTCTGTAATAATTTAGGGTACGTCTGTGTTGTTACTAAGAACTGAATATTGATGAAGATTAACTGTTAAGTGCTCTTTTAAGTGTTAGAATCAAAGATCTATGTCCCAGCTAAGGTTGCATACATCTGAGTCTTGCAACCACCGCTACCTCTATCTCGGGTGAGACTTCATCTGCTTCGCAAGTGTTGCCGAAAGGGCCAGTAGTTAGGGTTTTGTTGGTGCGTTGTTGTAGCATTGAACCCTGGGTCTGCCCCTGCACTAACAATAGAGCTAGTGCATCCAAGCTCCATTTCAGATTTCGCAACATGGAGAGTCGAGATGATTCATCACAAAATCTCCGAAACACGAAATTGTGAAATGCATTTTTGAATTAGGCTGTGGTCACCGCCGGTGGTCACGTGAAGGTAGGAGTGTGAAAGATTCTAGGCTTCATTTTGGATATCAGAAATTCCAAAGGAAGGAGTCAAGGAGACTCATGGGAGAATCCACGAAACACGAAATTGTGAAATTCATTTTAGAATTAGGCTATGGTCACCACCGGTGGTCGCATGAGTGGAAGGAGCTAGCATATCTAGGCTCCATTTCAGGTACCAGGAGTTGGAGGAGTCAAGGGACTCATGGGAGAATCCCCGAAGTGAGAAATCACGAAATGCACTTTCGAATGGGGATGTGGTCATAGCTAACGGTACTATCAATGGAAGTGAGGGGAAGGAGCTAGCAAATCTAGGCTCCATTTCGAATTTTTCACAAGTGAAGCGAGGCAAATCGCAGCTGTATATCCCGGATCATGAAATCGCGAAACGATTTCTGAATAGGCGTTTGGTTATCGCCTGAGGCCACATGTGAAAGGAAAGGGATTAGCCAGAAAGGATAAACACCCACTATAAAGTTTTCCTCAGGAAGACAGAAGGCGAGAAATATATGAACGGGTGAAGATTCTCTCAGTAACTGCTAGAAGGAAGTGATTGCATTTGCCAGAGAATTCGAAGAGTCTTTAGGGTGATCGATAGAGAAGACGAAGAGTCTCGAGGCAACTTCCAGTGGAGTGTAGACTCATCATAGAGTCGACTGGCAGATGGAAGTGGGTCGAATACTGTTACAGTCAGCAAAGCCAAAGGATCTCAAGAGAAGGACCATTGATGATGAACATAGTGAAGTGTATGCAGTGGGATAGTGCATGCAACATGCACAAGGTGCACAGAGACCATAAAAATGCAGAACAGAGAAGAGATCTTGTTGATGCTATTGTGAGTGATGCATGCGTGTAGAAGCATGATGTGCAGGAGCTGAAGCACAGAAGAAGAAAATAACAGATATGCATATCTGTGAGAAGAAGAGAAATCCGAGGTGTGCATGCTGAGATAGAGGAGAATATCAAAAAGTTGAAGAGGATGCAAGCAGGAAGACATTGATGCAGGCAGAGCAGAGCAGCATAGCAGAATAGTGACAAGCCTGGTAAGCCAATGACAACTATTGAATCACTGTAATAAATTCACAGAAAGCAAAGTTTTATATTTCAGGGTGGTTGGGAGGTGCTAGGGAGAACTGTTGTCCTCGGAATTTCAAGTAGGTTCTTGAATGCAGGGAGTTATAGCTTCCATCTAGTTGCAGCTAAAGAAACTAGGGTGGAAGGGTGGTGCAAGGGAGAACATTGGTTCTCTGATATACAGGTCAGTGCCTGTATGACCGAAAGTTGGTGCTTCCATCCAGCTGGTGCTGGAACATTCAGGGAGTTGGTACTTCCTTCTAGTGGGTGCTAGAGAAACTAGATATTTGGTGCTCTCAGCAAGTAGCATCTTGCAAAACAAAGGTGGTAGCCTCATTATTAGTTGGTGCTCATAAGAATGATAATGTACATAAAATAATTATCATATAAATAAGAAGAGGTTTTCACCCTTTATGGGTTTCCTCAGGAATATCTACTATGTATTATACATGTGTGTAATTGATGTTGAATACTCTACTTCTTATTTATTGTGATCATCATTGAGAGTTTTGTAACGAGTTTAAAAATGGATATAATTATTTAAGAACAATGACAATTGATTCACCCCCCCTCTCAGTTGTCCAACAATTGGTATCAGAGCAGGCCCCTTTTATCTAAGGGTATATCCTAGAGCTTAAACATGTCAAGCCATGAAAGAACTTCAACCAATAAGGCCCCTTTGTTCAATGGAAAAAACTTTTCCTTCTGGAAAGTTGGAATGAGAACCTACATAATGGCTTTAGGTGCAGATGTCTAGGATGTGGTAGAGACTGGTTATGTAAAGCTAGTTGTACTAGACAATAAGGATGACAAGCTAGAATTCAGCTTCAACGCTAAGGCTATGAATGCTATCCTGAGTGGGCTTGCAGAAGTAGAATTTGTAAAAGTTATGCACTTAGAAACTGCCAAAGAAATGTGGGACAAACTCATTAGCAACTATGAGGTAATGAGAAGGTAAAGGACGCCAAGCTTCAAACCTACATAGTACATTTTGAAAAACTAAAGATGAAAGAGGATGGAACTATTGGAAAGTACTTTATGAGAGTTGAATAACTGGTAAATGAAATGAAAGCACTTGGTGAAAAAATTGAGGAACCCTCTTTAGTTTAGAAAATTTTGAGATCTCTACCAGATAGGTTCAACCTAAAGGTATCTGCTATAGAATAACTTAGTGATCTAAAATCCTTGGTGTTTGATCAACTTTTAGGAACATTGACTGCATATGAAATGAGAATAGTTAAAGATAATCCCACCTCCAAAGAAGCATCATTTAAAGCAGACAAGAATGGGGATTTTGAGCCTGATGAAATTGAAGCAAACTTTGTGAGAAGACTGAAGAAGGGATCAAGAAAATACAAAGGTAAACTTCCTTTCAAATGTTTCAACTATGGTAAGATAGGTCATTTTGAAAATATATGTCCTCACAAAATAAAGGATCAGACATATGATGATGAGGAGAAGCACAAACACACAAATTTCTTTAAAGAGGATAATTTTAAGAAGAAACGTCTTTGTGTAAACAATGATGATGATCCTTTAGATGATGAAGACAATGACTCCTGTATTGAAGATAAACTAAATGACTTCATGCTTATGGCCAAAGAGGATTATGATAATAAAATCACAGGAAGTGATGCTAATGAAGAAGAAGATGTGGTTGATATGGAAGGAGAATTGGTCAGTGCATTGGAAGATATTGACAGATTCAGAATTAAGAAGAGAAAAAAAATGATTGTTGATACAGTTCAAGAAAGGAAATAAAGAACCCGATGAAGACTTTGTCCTACTAAAAGTGGAATTAGAAGAGGCATAGAAAATCAAATACATTCTGAAACAAAAACTATCAGAAAATAAGCCAAGATGTGAAGCTCTAGAAAAGGAAGTAGTGAAAACTAGGAAAGAGTTGGAGAAGTTTCAAGACTTGTATCATCAGAATCCGTCAAGTATCAAAGCCTCAGAAGAATTGGCCACTGTTCTAAATCAGTAAAGAAACCCAAAGCTAAAAACAGGTTTGGTTTATGAAGAGGGATCAAGTAGTGATCAACCAAGCAACAAAGAACCCATCGAGTTTGTCAAATCTACCACCAGTGACAACAAAAAACCTGTAGAAACAAAAGAAGATAATCCGCTGCCCAGGAGGAGTAACGAAAGAGATACCAGAACTGAAACTATAGATAAGAGAAATAATGTACTCTCTGTTCAAATAAATCATCAACATGGAAGAAATCGACCTTCTCAAAGAAGAAATCCATTTTCCAGGTACAAAGGATTTTTCTATGGATATTGTTATTTTTGTTCTAACTTTGGTCACAAAGCTATAAATTGTTCTTTAAGATTTAAATATGAGCAATCAAAATATTCAAGAAATAGATATATGCCGCAACAAAGAATGAGACAACCAAGTAGCAAACAATCATAGATTGCAAATACTGTGATGGATGGAAAAGGACACAGGTTAAGCATAACAATCATTATGATACTTTATTCAAAGAATCAAAATGTTACACCTGCCATAATTTTAGACATAAAGCTACAGACTGTCGCTTAAGGAACTACGAGCTAGATTTGAACCCCTCTACTGAAAATGTCAAGGTTTGGAAGATGAAAGAAAATGACAAGTGTGGACTAGTGCTATCAACCCAAAGACAACAGAACCCCTGGTATATTGACAGTGGTTTCTCCAAACATATGATGGGAGACAAAGGTAAGTTTCCATCTCTAAGTGAAAGAAAATCAAGAAATGTAACCTTTGGAAATGATGCTCCAGGTAAAATCAAGGGTAAAGGGATGGTGAGTCTAAGTAATGGCAAAGGAAAAGCCCAGAATGTTCTTCTTGTAGATGGGCTGAAACATAATATTCTCAATGTAAGTCAAATGTGTGAAAGCGGATGTGAAGTGGTGTTCACTTCCAAGGACTGCAAGATAAAGTCTGTAAACTCAGGACAAGTGGTGGCTAAAGGCATAAGGACAAAAAATAATGTATATGTGTTGAAAGAAGATAGAGAAGAGTGTCATCTAAGAAAACATGATGAGAGCTGGTTATGGCATAGGAGACTTGGACATCTAAACTTTGACCACTTAATCAAGATCAAAAATATTGAGGCAGTAAAATATCTTTCGAGAATATCAAAGCCACAAGATTCTATGTGTAAACCCTGCCAAGTAGGAAAGCTAACCAGGACATAGTTTAAATCCAAGAGCTCTACTTCAACATAGAAACCACTCCAACTAGTTTGTATGGATTTATGTGGACCATCAAGACATCAAGGTATAGGGAAAGAAAACTAATTCATGCTAATCATTGATGATTACTCCAGACTTACTTGTGTTTCCTTTCTCAAGGAAAAAGTTGACGCATTTGAGAAATTTAAATTATTTAAGGCTTTAACTGAGAATCAAACAGGCAAGAGATTAAAGGCAGTAAGATCAGAAAGAGGAGGTGAATTTATGTCAATTGAGTTCAAGGAATTCTGTGATAAACATGGGATCAAGAGAGAATACACAATCCCAAGAACTCCTCAACAAAATGGAATAGTTGAGAGGCAAAACAGAACAATGCAACAAATGGCTAGGTCAATGATGAATGAGAATAACATTGGTCAAACCTATTGGGTAGAAGCAATACACACAGTAGTCCATGTTCTTAACAAATCCCACTTCAGACCACACACTGACAAGACACCTTATGAACTGTGGTATGAGAAACCTGCTTCAATAAAACACTTCAAAGTCTTTGGGAGTAAGTGTTACATAAAGAATAATGATGAGAACCTTGGAAAGTATGATGACATGGTTGATGAAGGCATCTTCTTAGGGTATGCTACAAACAGTAAAGGATACAGATGCTATAATAAGAGGCTGCATAGGTTGGTTGACTATATTGACATAAAATTTGATGAAGGAATCCCAGTAAGAGAGGTGAACAATATTGAATCAACAACAAAGGATATAGATGAAGTTGAAGTTGAACAGGTCCAAGAATAAAAATAAGAAGAATTTGAGCCAGATGAGGATGCAAATATTCAGACATACTCAAATCAAAAGACAACATCAAATTCCTCCTCTAGAATCACTCAAAAGAATCATCCTGCAAGTTAGATAGTTGGTGAAAAAGACAAAGGTGTACAAATCAGGAGAAAGATAATAAAAAACACCGAACAATCACATATAGCCTTCATATCCATGATGGAACCCAAGAATTTTAATGAAGCTAGCAAATATGACCATTGGGTTAAATCCATGAATGATGAACTTGATCAGATTGAGAAAAACAATACATGGGAGATGGTTCCTAGACCTGAAGGTAAAAATGTCATTGGTTCCAAATGGATCTTTAAGAATAAAATGAATGAGAAGGGACAAGTTGTTAGGAACAAAGAAATATTGGTCTGTAAGGGCTATGCTCAAGTAGAAGGACTAGATTTTGATGAAACATTTGCACCAGTAGAAAGACTAGAAGCGATCGAAATATTTCTTGCCTATGCTTGTCATAAAAGGTTTAAAGTCTATCAAATGGATGTCAAGTCAGCATTTCTAAATGGAGATTTAAAAGAAGAAGTTTATATGGAACAACCAGAGGGTTTCGAACTAAAAGATAATTCTGACCTAGTATGCAAGCTGAAGAAATCCTTATATGGGTTAAAACAAGCCCCTCGTGCCTGGTATTACAGTCTGAATAAGTATCTCCAAGACAAAGGGTTCAAGAGAGGAACAATTGACAACTCTATATATCAAAATAGAGGGTAATGACTTGCTCATCGTGTTGGTATATGTAGATGACATCATCTTTGGATGTAATAATGATTCATTGGTACAATGGTTTTCTTCTGCCATGGAGTCTGAGTTTGAAATGTCTATGATAGGGGAATTGTCATTTTTTCTTGGTCTGCAAATTACTCAAAATTTTGAAGGAATGTTTCTTTCTCAAGAAAAATATCTAAGAGAAATGTTGAAAAGGTTTCAAATGGAAGATTCTAAACCTGTGGGCACACCTATGGTTACGGGATGAAAATTAAGCAAGGATGATGACTCACCTGATGTTGATCAAAGTTCATATAGGTCAATGATAGGTAGCCTATTTTATATCACAACATCCCATCCAGACATAATGCATGATGTTGGAATAGTAAGAAGGTATCATGCAACACCCAAACATAGTCATTTACTAGCTATCAAAAGAATATTCACATATTTGAAAGAAACAATGAACTATGGCCTATGGTATCCTAAGAATCAAAATTTCCAATTATCATTCTACTTAGATGTTGATTGGGCTAACTGCATGGATGAAAGGAAAAGCACGAGTCGAGGTGTGTTCTTCTTAGGAGATTCTCTAGTAGTGTGGTTGAGTAAAAAGCAAGGTTCCATTTCTTTATCAACTACAAAGGCAGAGTACATTGCTACTACTACTTGTTGCACTCAGGTATTATGGATGATTCAAACACTTGCACACTTGGAGGTAAAATATACTGCATTGATCCCAATTCATTGTGATAACACTAGTGCCATAAGTGTGTCAAAGAATCATGTATTCCACTCCAACACCAAGCATATTCCCATAAAATACCATTTTTTGAGAGAGCAGGTCACCAATCAGATTGTTCAGGTTCATTACATTCCAACCATAGAACAAATTGCAGACATATTTACTAAACCCCTAGCCAAGACACCATTTGAATATCTCCGTCAGAAGCTGGGTGTCATCCCGTCTCACACCTAAGAGAGCCCATCCTGTCAGGGGGAGTATGTGTTGGTTTCATATCTGATACATCTGATGAAGTACTGTAACAACTTAGGGAGAGGATGTTTTCTTTGACATCGATGTCAAAGGGGAAGAAAAGGAGTGGAGTGGTATAGACCATATGCTATATATAGAAGTCCAAACAGATTAGCGTAGTCATTCGGGGTTGCCATCAATGCCAAAGGGGGAGATTGTTGGCAGGTTTACATTTGAGAGTGAGATAGTCATTGATGGCAAGAAAAATGATGGAAAACAGGCTCAGAAGACATCATAAGTCCAGACAGGAGGAACACACAGATGGAGGATATATCTTGGGTGTTAGATTCGAGCATGGGGTCCGACCGTCATTAGATCCAGGAGAACCTGCACGTTCTTTAAAGTGCAAGGAGAAGCAGGATTACAAAATCCCGAAAGAAGGAGGACAATCTATCTTCGGGCAGGACACATGGTCACAGATCAACATTTCGCAGACTAGAAAGTCAAAGGAAGGAGGTGCTCTAACCCCTCGAACTCGTGATATGCGAGATCCCGAAATGATTCTGGTCATTGACGCCAGAGGACACATGGAGAGTGATTGGAATTTCGTTGACTGAAAGTTCAAAGGCATGAGGTGCTCTATCCTTCCAACTCGTGAAATGCAAAATGATGATATAATCTCAGTCATTGGATCGAGGACAAATCTGGACCGTCGATCCAATAAGTACACATGGCTAAAGATCAACATTTCGCTGACTGAAAGGTCAAAGGAAGGAGGTGCCCTAACCTCTCGAACTCGCGAAACGCGAAATGATGATATAATCTCAGTTGTTGGATCGAGGACAAATATGGACAGTCAATCTAAGAAGTGACATGTGGCAGCCACTTGGCTCATGACACATCATCGAGTGATGCAAGAGTGACATCACTTTAGGAGTTTTAGCATCAACACTTCCCCAAAGTCTCAAAAGCTAAAGTTCTGGGGTAGACGATAACCGTACAATCACCACGGATCATGGACCGTTGATCCGAAGAGAGAAGCACTCAAATGATTAGCGAGTGGTCATATCTTGTGGTCACATCATCAAGAGTTGGAGAGAAGAGCTAGTGCATCCAAGCTCTATTTCAGATTTCACAACATGGAGAGTCGAGACAACTCATCAAAGAATCCCCGAAATGCGAAATTGCGAAATGCATTTTTGAATTAGGCTGTGGTCACTATCGGTGGTCACGTGAAGGTAGGAGCGTGCAATATTCTAGGCTCCATTTCGATTATTAGGAATTCTAGAGGAAGGAGTCAAATAGACTCACGAGAGAATCTCCGAAACATGAAATTGTGAAATGCATTTTCAAATTAGGATGTGGTCACCGCTGGTGGTCACATGAGTGGAAGGAGCTAACATAGCTAGGCTCCATTTTAGGTATTGAGAGTTGGAGGATTCAAGGGACTCACAGGAGAATCCTCAAAGTGTGAAATTGTGAAATGCACTTTTGAATGGGGTTGAGGTCACAACCAGCGGTCCTATCAACGAAAGTGAGGGGAAGGAGCTAGCAAAGCTAGGCTCCATTTCATATTTTTCATGAGTGAAGCAAGGCAAATCATAGCTGTATATCTCGAATCATGAAATCGTGAAACGCTTTCTGAATAGGCATTTGGTTATCACCTGAGGCCACATGTGAAAGGAAATGGATTAGACAGAAAGGATAAATGCCCACTGTAATTTTTTCCTCAAGAAGATAGAAGGCGAGAAACGCATGAATGCGCGAAGATTCTCTCAGTAACTACTAGAAGGAAGTGATTGCATCTTCCAGAGAATTCAAAGAGTCTTTAGGGTGATCGACAGAGAAGACAAAGAGTCTCGAGGCAACTGCCAGTGGAGTGTAGACTCATCATAGAGTCGACTGACAGATGGAAGTGGGTCGAAGACCGTTATAGTCAGCAAAGCCAAAGGATCTCAGGAGAAGGGCAAGTGATGATGAATGCAGTGAAGTGTATGCAGTGGGATAACACATGCAGCATGCACAAGGTGCATAGAGACTATAAAAATGCATAACAGAGAAGAGATTTTGTTGTTGTTATTGTGAGTGATGCGTGCGTTTAGAAGCATGATGTGCAGGAGATGAAGCAAAGAAGAAGAAAATAACATAGATCCATATCTGTGAGAAGAAGAGAAAGACAAGGTGTGCATGATGAGACAGAGGAGAAGATCGGAAAGCTGAAGAGGATGCAAGTAGGAAGACATTGATGCAGGAAGAGAAGAGAAGCATAGCAAAACAATGATAATCCTGGTAAGCCAATGAAAACTATCGAATCACTATAATAAATTCACAGAAAGAAAATTTTTATATTTCAGGGTGGTTGGGAGGTGGTTGGGAGGTGCTAGGGAGGACTGTTGTCCTCAAAATTTTAAGTAGGTTCTTGAATGCAGGGAGTTATAGCTTCCATCTGGTTGCAACCAGAGAAACCAGTGTGGCAGGGTGGTGCAAGGGAGAACATTGGTTCTCTGATATATAGGTCGGTGCCTGTATGACTCAAAGTTGGTGCTTCCATCTAGTTGATGCTGGAACATTTAGGGATTTGGTACTTCCTTCTAGTGGGTGCTAGAGAAACCAGAGAGTTGGTACTTCCTTCTAGTGGGTGCCTGAGAATCCAGAGAGTTGGTGCTCTCAGCAAGTAGCAGCTTGAAAAATAGAGGTGGTAGCTTCATTATGAGTTGGTTATCATAAGAATGATAATGTACATAAGATAATTATCATATAAAGAATAAGAGGTTTTCACCCTTTATGGGTTTCCTTAGGAATATATGTCTCTGTATTATACATGTGTGTGATTTATGTTGAATAATCTACTGCTTATTTATTGTGATCATCTTTGAGAGTTCTGTAATGAGTTTAAAAATGGATATAATTTTTTATGCACAATGACAACTGATTCACCCCCCCTCTTAGTTGTCCAACAATCCCTACTAACATTGATAAGGTTTCGGTACAAGATACACATCTAGAGACTAGTAAGGGTAAGCATGCGATCGAAGGTAAGAATACATTCAAGTTCGAGAAGAAACCAAAAGGTAAATGGAAGAGTAAGAAATTATCCATGGTGAAGCAAGCTGAGGGGGGACCTACATGTTCCCATTGTAAGAGAAAGGGACATGAGGGATCACAATGCTGGAAGTTGCATCCAGAATTACGACTAAAGAAATTCAGGGATAAAGGGAAGTAGAAGACTGTTGCATCAACTCATTAGGATCCAGGGTCAGATTCTGAATATGAATCCAATAATATTTCCATAGGAAGCAAAAAATATATTATCTACAAGTTCAAATTATTTAGTTCAATCTGCCAAGACGGAAAGTGATACTGATCAGAACAAAATGAGTGAGATTTTTCATGCCATAGTTATAATCAAGCATACAAAGGTAGATACTTTATTTAATAGTGGATCTCAAGTTAATCCAATATTTGAAGCAAATGTTAGGAAGTTGGGATTGAATATGACACCTCACAAAAATACATATCCATTAGGTTGGGTTGTGATGATGCTAAGTTGCAGGTAACAAAGTAGTGTAAGATCAGGTTTGCAATTACAACTAAGTTATTTGACTTGGTTGATTTAGATGTTCTGCCTCTTGACATTTGCAACATTGTCTTGGGTAGTCCATATCTATTTGAGAGGAACATTGTGTTCTATCGAGAAGAAAATAAATATCACCTTCTCAAGGATGGGGTTGAATATATTGTCAGAGCTCATCGCATAAAAACTATTTTTTCTTTAGTGAGCATAGGGAAAATGAAGAGACTCATGAGCGTAAGTAAATGTTTTGTTCTCATGATAATGAAAAAAAATGAGAAGATATAACAAATTATTTAGCAGGTTGTGATCTAAATCATAAACAAGAATTGATCAACATCATATCTAATTGTGATGAGTTATTTCAGGAACATGCAGGGTTGCCTCCTAAAAGAGAGGTTGAACATGAAATATATTTGCAACAAGATGATCTTCTTCCGAACATTGGAATGTACATGTAATCAATAATCGATAATGGAAAAATCAAGAAGCAAGTTCAGGAGCTACTCGATAAATGAATCATCAAACCAAGCTCCTCTCCGTGTGGTTCTCCTATTGTTTTAGTTCCAAAGAAAGATGGCATGTGAAGGATGTGTATTGATTTTTTAGCCATGAACATGATTACGATAAAGAACCATTATCCCCTTCCCAGAATTGATGATTTGTTAGATCAGTTAAAGAATGTTGTGTATTTCACTAATTTGGACTTGAGAAGTGGTTACCATCAGATCTGAATTGCAGAAGGAGACATATGGAAGATTGCTTTCAAGACCAAGAAAGGATTGTTTGAATGGTTGGTTATGCCATTTGGGTTATGTAATGCACCAAAACATTTTATGAGAGTGATGAATGATGTGTTTAGACCCTCTATAGATGATTTTGTTATTGTTTATTTAGACGACATATTGATGTTTAGTCGAAGATGAGAAGATCATATAAAACATGTCAAGACAATCTTTGAACTCTTGAAGAAAGAGAAGTTGTATATAAAGTTATCTAAATGTGAATTTGGAAACAATTCTGTGGTATATTTGGGATATAGTGCAGGGAATGGTCAGTGAATATAGATCCTGCAAAATTAGAAGTCATTGTGAAATGGCCCAAGCCAACTATTGCAATCGAAGTTAGGAGATTCTTGTTGGAGATATTACACACTCACCTATAATTGTTTTCCTAAGTTTGATAGTCCAATGTTGAGAACCATTCCTTAGATGAGAATATTATCTCTAGAGAACATTCCCATACAAAATAGGGTGTTCCTCTTCAGTTCAGAGTCAATTACACTCAGTTAGACTAGTGGAAGTCACTCATGCATGGAAACCTTAGTTTTATCACCAACAATTGCATGTGTCTCTCTCACTTCCACATGTGTTTCAGTTAACTGATGATTGCATGGATTTGCTAACTAGGTGGAAATTCACTCTAATGTTTGTTAGTGAGTGTATATATCTCTCTAGATCACTACTATGGTGCATTAGTTACTCATGTAGCCTATTTATATTGTAAATTATTCACTCTTTGAGTGTGTGTTCACGGTCAAATGGTCACCAGGTGAGCAAATGGAGAGCGCTTGCATACCTTGTTGGGTATGGCAGGGCAGAACAGCTGTGGAGCAAAGAGGGTTAAAGAAAAGAAAACTAACTATAATCTAACTATCAACTGAACACAAATAAAACTGTAACAAGAAACAACCAACATCAAACACAAGACACAGGGGTCAACAATGGTTTCAGGCTGGTGTATTAATGAAACCAGAGCACGCTGAAGAAAGAGACTAGAGGTTCCTTCTCCCCCCAGCGGAAGGCTCTTCGAGGCCCTCAACACAAATTGCTTTCCTTACAAGTGAGATGAACTGCGCACAGCAGTGAAAGAACTCTCGGTAATGCAGCTGATGGATTGTTGTCAAAGGATGAGCCTTTAACCATCTAAAGAGCATAACGGTGCTTAGAATTCCTTGCCAAAACAATGTACCCTCATGGCCTTTTATAGCAGCTTCACGGGCGGTCACGTAACCTTCTCCAAGTGTGAATAGGGGCGCATTAGGGTTTATTTAGGTCATTAATCCACCGATTTTGCAGAGCCGGCTCTGATTTGAGAGTCAAATCATCTTGGGGGCCGGTCCGTAGGCGGTCGGGAGGCCGACTTATGCAATTAATGCACCGTATTAGCAGATGCGCAGGTTTTTGTGTTGACAGTCGCGCGTCGAGCGCACATGCGCTAGTAACACGTTTTTGTCCCACGCATGTGCACGCGCATCAAGCTGCTGTAAAGCGCCCTTCAATTTTTGGTTACTTTGTATAGTTTTTTGCCCTTCTGTAGTGTTGTGAAATTAATTCAGTGCCATGAGTGACTTCATTGCTGTTTTGATGATGTGGAGTTCTTGTCGCCATGTGCAGACGAAATTTCAGTGATAACAGATGCCCCCTGATGGATGAGGTTAGGAGAATGTGTATAGCCGAAATCCATTAATGTTTCTTCTACTGAGAATGTGGTTGTAAGGGAAATAAAGAGTGGGACCGTTCGGAGCGATCCGTTGGAGAGAGAAGGAACCGGTATCTCGACCTTCTGAGAGACGTGCAGAGAAAAAATATACAATTGTGTACAAACGAGGCAGGCATGCCCCATGCTCGTGTGATGTAACTCTGAAAAAAGATGATGGAAGTGTTGGTGTAGACAACTGCAGCGCCCTCGGGGGCGGTAATGATAAAGGAAGAAGACAATTCTGCAAAGGAACATACTCTGAATAATAGGCAATGATCGCTGTAGTTAGTAGCGACGATGATGTGGGCATTGATGGCCCTACCACGTTCAGAGGTCTTCGGCAAATGACAAAAATAACTGCAACAGTCGCATAGTAAGACCCACCATAACATGAGAGAGTGTTGGCGTCGAATGTTATGGGGGCCAACGACAG
>ML781776.1:169711-208674 GCA_009831015.1 Picea engelmannii
CCTAAGTGCCTATGTTTGTTTGACTATCCCCTTTATAAGTTGAGGGGTCTAAGTGGTGCAGTATTTAGAGCATGCATAACATCATCTTTGAGAAGGAAACTGACTTTCCCCACATCAAAAACCTTACAATGAAAAATTTAGTTTCAATGCACGGCTGTTAGCATAGACAGAGGCGCCTTTGGCGCCTGCGCGCGGAATGTATTAAGAACCAAAGCGCATGCGCGCGTCTGTGGGGTGGAATACCCACGCGCTTGTGATAAGTTGCCGAGAAAGACACCCTGAATGAATTTCTCTCGATTCTCCTGTGAATCGACTGGTTCGCAGGTCAGCGGAGGCCGATTTGTGTCCCTGCAAGTTAATAAAACAAAAAGGAAAGCGAATTAAACCCAATTGAGGGAGGATTTGATACCTAAATCCCCAGTGGAGTCACCAGTCTGTTCGCGGTCAAATGGTCACCAGGTGAGCAAATGGAGAGCACTTGCATACCCTGTTGGGTCTGGCAGGGCAGAACAACTGTGGAGCAAAGAGGGTTAAAGAAAACAAAACTAACTACAATCTAACTATCAACTGAACACAAATAAAACTATAACAAGAAACAACCAACATCAAACACAAGACACAGGGGTCACCAATGGTTTCAGGCTGGTGTATTAATGAAACCAGAGCACGCTGAAGAAAGAGACCAGAGGTTCCTTCTCCCCCCAGCGGAAGGCTCTTCGAGGCCCTCAACACAAATTGCTTTCCTTACAAGTGAGATGAACTGCGCACAACAGTGAAAGAACTCTCGGTAATGTAGCTGATGGATTGTTGTCAAAGGATGAGCCTTTAACCATCTAAATAGCATAACGATGCTTAGAATTCCTTGCCAAAACAGTGTACCCTCATGGCCTTTTATAGCAGCTTCACGGGCGGTCACGTAACCTTCTCCAAGTGTGAATAGGGGCGCATTAGGGTTTATTTAGGTCATTAATCCGTCGATTTTGCAGAGCCGGCTCTGATTTGAGAGTCAAATCATCTTAGGGGCCAGTCCGTAGGTGGTCGGGAGGCTGACTTATGCAATTAATGTGGCGTATTAGCAGATGCATGGGTTTTTGTGTTGATAGTCGCGCGTCGAGGGCGCATGCGCTAGTAACACATTTTTGTCCCGTGCATGTGCACGTGCATCAAGCTGCTGTAAAGCGCCCTTCAATTTTTGGTTACTTTGTATAGTTTTTTTCCCTTCTGGAGTGCTATGAAATTAATTCAGTGCCATGAGTGACTTCATTGCTGTTTTGATGATGTGGAGTTCTTGTCGCCATGTGCAGACGGAATTTCAGTGATAACAGTGTGGAATACGATTAATGAGAATTCTTCCATTCTTTCTCTCCTTCTTCTTCTTTCTCAAATTCTCTCTGCAAATGTGTGTGGTATTTTCTAGCTAGATATATTATGTGCAGGTTCAACACATTTACATGGTATCAGAGCCGACGGACTGCTAATAAAAAACTACACCAAATTATTTTTTGCAGGTACTGAAGATTGAAGAACGAAGAAAAGATGGATTATTTTCCAACAATACTTCTCATGCCTCATAACTATTTGGAGTGGAAGCCAAAAATTTTGTTTCTTCTTAGACACAAAGTCTTGTACCAAATAACTATGGCAATGTAAGTAGAGCCTGATTCTGCCGATAAGAAAAATGATTTTCTCAATAGACAAGATATGGCCATAGGAGGTTCTATTCGAGAATAAAGAATATTGTGAAGATTCCATGCAGGAGGTTGAACAGATAGAGCCAGAAGAGAAGCCATCAGAAGATCAAGCCTCTTATTATGAAGAGTCTTCTACAAAAGTATTTGCACAAATTTGTATTCCATTAATTGAGGATGATGTCTACTCCATTTTAGATTTGTTTTATGAATTTCATGTGGAAGATATATGGCATGCATCTTAGGAGTCGCATGCAAACACGTGTGCATGCATCCCAGTAGACAAAAAGGGAGCCGCGCACATCAGACTCAATTATGATATTTTTTGAACAAAATTTGCAGAAAAATATTGGATATTTGAATTCCTCTCGGGTGTTGGGTATGTGTTATATTATTTGCATGAGTATGTGTTATGTTGCGCGTAGGGGGGTTAGAGGGGGGGCTGCTATGCCCCCCTTTGGGGAGTGTAGGGGGTTGAAGCCCCCGACATGAGGGTTCAAGGGAAACGCCCCTGAAATTTTTTCTGCCTTGGGAAATGTGTCACCTGCCTCGAGAAACGTGTCACATATTTAGGTGGTTTTTCAGCACATGGTTTTTGCCCATGGTTTTCTATTTCCAGTTAAGGAATTAGGGTTCTAGACTAATATAGGTCATTGGGTTAGGGTTTTGTATGCCATTGGATCCTATATGTATATTGTATTGTAAACAATGTATCACTATGAATGAATATAAAATATGCTAGTTTTCCAGGTTTGGGTTTCCAGGGGAAAAATCTCTGCATAGTGTTTGTATTTTCCATTGTATCTTTTCTGTTCTTTTACTGGAAATCTGTTTGCAATAAATATTGTACAAGGTTAAAATCTACATTTGGTATGAGATATTTTTTTTTTCAGAGGGACGTCTTTGTGGTCAAGGGTTTGGCTCATGACTATGATAAGCCTTGCTACAATGGGAGATCTATGGTATTGATTTTTTAGGTGAAAAGAAATGGAAAGAAATTCAAAGATGGAGATCGAGAAGTTTAATGGGAAAATGTTTGAGCTATGGAAGCTCAAGATGGAAGATCTGTTGGTGGACAAAGATCAATGGATCGTGATAGATCCAGGTGCTGGACCTACGAGAACTTCAACAGATGACTGGAAAAATTTGGACCGGAAGGCAAAGAGCACAATTTGACTGTGTCTCTCTAATTCAGTATTACTTAATGTGTCAGAGGAAGCTACAACCAAGGATTTATGGGAAAAGTTGGGGAAGTTGTATCAGTCTAATTCCATGGCAAATAAATTATTTTTGAAAAAGAAGTTGCATAACCTGAGGATGAGAGATGGAGACTCGGTGACAGAGAATTTGAACGCCTTCAATACTGTGGTAATTCAGTTAGTATATGTTGAGATTAAAATTTCAGATGAAGATAAATGTATTAGTTTACTGTGTTCTTTACCAGACTCCTGGGATAGTCTGGTTGTGGCCATAGGTAGATATACAACTACCTTGAATTTTGATGAAGTGGTCTCATCCTTGTTGTCGAAGGAGATGAGACAGAAGAATATGGAAGGACAGAGCACATACACATTATTTGCAAGATGACGTTCCCAGGAAAGGAATATATCTAATTTCTCAAGTGGGAGATCTAAGTCTAAGGGTAGATCTAAATCTCCTAGAAATTTTGTAAGGGTATGTTGGAGATGTGGAAAATAAGGGCACTACAAGAAGCCATGTAGATCAAAGGTTGAGAAAAAGAAGGGATCTGAAGAATCTAATTCTACAGAAGAAAAGACCTCCAAGGAAGAAGGAGGGGATGTGTACTTGGATTATTCAAGTACACATGCAGATCATGAGGCATGGTTGGTTGACTCTAAGGCATCCTTTCATATGACTCCCCATAGGGAGTGGTTCTGCGAATATGAAAGGTATGATGGAGGTAATGTTTTCTTAGGTGATGATTCAACAACCAACATCATAGGAAGAGGAGAAGTCAAGTTTAGGCTCATATATGGAAGGATTAGAACACTACCCAGTGTTCTGCAAATCCTTGGTTTGGCTAGAAATTTGATTTCTATAAGAAAAATGGATGATGCAGGGGTAAAAAAAATATTTGAAAAGGAAACCTGCAAGATGGTTCGAGGAGAAATGGTGTTGTTGCAAGGATTTTGGTTTAGAACTTTGTATAAGCTGGAAGGAAGCACTATTAGTGATGGGTGTAATAGTTCCAGTGTTCCTGATATTGGAGTTGAAGAAGAAATAACTCCTACAGTCTCTGGAGAAAAGGTTACGTTTTGGCATATCAGAGAGAAGGGTCTTTGACTACTACATGGTAAAGTTATGGTTGAAGGTATGTCTAACTTCTCTCTGTATTTTGATTTTTGTGAAAATTGTCTATATGGGAAGAATAATCAGGTAAGATTCCCCTCTAGTGCAAAGAGGGCAGAAGGAATCTTACAGCTAGTTCACAGTGATGTTTTTGGACCTGTGTCGGTCCCATCATTGGGAAAATCTATATACTATGTCTCATTTATAGATGAATTCTCGAGGAATACTTGGATATATTTCCTTAGGAAGAAATCTGAAGTCTTTGACACGTTTAAAGAGTTTAAGGCTCTTGTTGAGAATCAAACAGAGAAAATAATTAAGGTGTTGAGGATAGATAATGGCAGAGAGTTTTGCGGGAATGAATTTGAATAATTCTGTAAGAAGTGCGATATATCAATGAATAATACTACTCCATATACACCTCAACAAAATGGAGTTGCAGAAATGATGAACAAGATGCTGAAGGAAAAAGCAAGGTGCATGCTCAGTGGTGCTGGGTTAGGGAAAGAATTATGGGTAGAGGCAGTGGGTATTGCATGTTACCTGGTTAACAGATCACCCTCATCAGTGTTGGATGACAAGACTCCACAAGAGGTATGGACTGGTAAGGAACCTTCTCTCACACATCTCAAGGTATTTGGCTATGATGCTATATCATGTTCCAAAGGAAAAGAAGAGTAAGCTAGATAAGATATAAAGATGGTCTCAAAGGTTATAATCTTTGGAACCCAGAAACTAAGAAGGTAGTGTATAGCAGAGATGTGGTATTTAGAGAAATGAAGGATTATGTTAAATAGGAAGTCCTACCAAGTAAGGAAGAACCAGAGTTTGATTTAAAAGATGATGAGTCAAACTCTACATAAGAACAAAAATCAGGAGAAGAAGATCCTCATACTCCAATATTGAGGAGATTAGTTCGAGAAAGAAGGCTACCGGAACGGTATACTCCATCTGATTTCCATTCAAATTTTTCTTTGTCTATTATTGATGATGATCCTAGAACTGTCAGGGAGGCAGTGGATTCATAGGATGAAAATCTCTGGAAAAGGGCCATGAACAAAGAAATGACATCTTTGGATAAGAATGAGGCTTAGGATCTAGTGGATTTTCCAACTGGAAGAAATCTCATTGAAAGAAAATGGGTATTTAAAAAGAAGCTGAATGCAGAAGGAAAAGTGGAGAAATACAAAGCTCGGTTAGTAGAAAAGGGTTATTCCTAGGTTGAGGGAATTGATTTTGGTGAGATTTTTTCTCTTGTTGCCAAGTTAACCTCCATAAGATTTATGTTATCTATTTCTGCTGCATTTGATTTTGAAATAGAACAAATGGATGTGAAGACAACATTCCTACATGGGGATTTGGAAGAAGAAATCTATATGAAGCAACCTGAAGGTTATGCTGTGAAGGGAAAGAAGGAGCTAGTATGCAAGCTGAAAAATTCCCTGTATGGTTTAAAACAATCACCAAAGATGTGGTATAAAAAATTTGATACTTATATGTTGGGACTTGGATTCACAAGAAGCAAAGATGATCACTGTGTGTATTTTGAATTAATTGGTGATCATTTGATTTATTTGGTATTGTATGTGGATGACATGTTGTTGATAGGAAACAACAAAGAGATTATCTAGGATGTGAAAACTCAGTTGTCCTCTAAATTTGACATGAAGGATCTCGGTGCTTCAAATTTCATTTTGGGCATGAAAATTAAAAGAGATCGGAAAAGGAGGAAACTCTGGTTAAATCAGAGAAAATATGTCAAGACAATATTGCAGAGGTTTAATATGAAGAAATGTAAACCAGTCAAGGTTTCTATTCCTGTTGGTGTAAATTTATCTGTGGATCAGTGTCCCAAGACACATGAAGAGGAAGAAGACATGTCTCATGTTCAATATGCGAGTGCAGTTGGCAATTTGATGTATGAAATGGTCTATACTAGACCGTACATTGCACATGCAGTGGGAGTTTTGAGCAGGTATATGTCAAAACTAGGGAAGAGGCATCAAACAACAATAAAAAGGGTTTTCAGGTATTTGTGTTGCACTTATAGCTATGGATTGTGCTACGAAGGAAGACCGAGATTGGACATAGTGGTGTATATACATGGATTTGTGGATGCAGACTGGGCTGGAGATCTGGATCGTAGGAGATCTACAAGCGGCTATGTGTTTAACCTATTTGGAGGAGCAATAAGTTGGATGAGCAAAAGACAGGTTGTAGTGTCACTTTCAACTACAAAAGTTGAATACATGACAACCACTCATGCAAATAAGGAAGCAATATGGTTACAAATATTGTTTTCAAGTATTGGGTTGGTACAACAAGCTGTAAGGATAGAGTGTGACAATCATAGTGCAATTTTTCTGGCGAAGAACCCGAATTATCATTCAAAGACAAAGCATATTGATATTCAATATCACTTTGTGAGAGACGTGATTGAAGAAAAGAGAGTATCGCTGATGAAGGTGGACACTTTGAAGAATATTGCAAACTCATTAACAAAATATGTGAGAACTGAAAACTTCTCTTGGTGTAGAGGATCCATGGGCATTGCTGCCCTGGATTGTTGACTATGTAACCCTGTAACCCTTGTATGCAAAGAAAACAACAAGTGGGAGAATGTTGGGTATGTGTTATATTCTTTGCATGAGTATGTGTTATGTTGCACATAGGGGGGTTAGAGGGCGGGTGCAGGGGCATCGCCCCCAATTTTTTTTTTCTGCCTCGGGAAATGTGTCACCTGCCTCGGGAAACATGTCACATATTTAGGTGTTTTTTCAACACATGGTTTTTGCCGATGGTTTTCTATTTTTGGTTAAGGAATTAGTGTGCTAGAATAATCCAGGTGTATGGGTTAGGGTTTTGGATGCCACTGGCTCCTATATGTATATTGTATTGTAAACAATGTATCACTATGAATGCATATAGAATATGCTGGTTTTCCCAGTTTGGGTTTCCAGGGGAAAAATATCTGTGTAATGTTTTCATTTGCCATTGTATCTTTTCTGTTCTTTTACTGATTTTTTTTGTAGTAAATATTGTACAAGGATAAATTCTACATCAGGAAAATATCCAATGTAAAAAAAAAAAACTTCTGAAATGGAGTTCCGGAAGTGAAGTTATGATCATTTTAAAATCAACAAAATTTCAGTGTTTTTCCAGAAACGACTGCACGGCTTCAAAGTTTCATCCAAACTTTATTTGGATATTATTCATTACAAGAAGAGAAAGTGGATATGTGTGGACATATCAATGGTGCATCTACTTCATCAAATCCATATAGACATCTACATCTTCAACAAAATCTTCAACAAGCACAAACTTGCACAGTTGCGAGGTCTTCTTGGAGTGAAGGATATGGTTGCTTAGCAACTATTTTTTTGTTCCTTCTCATTTTTTTTATGCATTGTAATTTGAGGGAGGGGGGGAGGGGGTTCCCATGAGGTTTTCCCTCTTTCCTCATTTTTTTTTTCAATGTTTCATTCTTATATGCATTGTACAATGGGTACCTAACATGGCCTTTGTTGTCGGGACCCATTCATCATGTACACCCTAGTAGTGTTCAGGGGGGGGGGAGTGTTGGAGATATTACACACTCACCTATAATTGTTTTCCTAAGTTTGATAGTCCAATGTTGATAACGATTCCTTAGATGAGAATATACTCTCTAGAGAATATTCCCTTACAAAATAGGGCATTTATCTTCAGTTCAGAGTCAGTTACACTCAATTAGACTAGTGGAAGTCACTCATGCATGTCAACCTCAGTTTTATCACCAACAATTGCATGTGTCTCTCTCACTTCCACACGTGTCTCAATTAACTGATGATTGCATGGATCCGTTAACTAGGACTAGGTAGAAGTTCACTCCAATGTCTGTCAGTGAGTGTCTAGATCTCTCTAGATCACTACTATGGAGCATTAGTTACTCATGTAGCCTATATCTATTGTAAATTATTCACTCTTTAAGTGTGGAATACGGTTAATGAGAATTCATCCATTCTTTCTCTCCTTCTTCTTTCTCAATTTCTCTTTGCAAATGTGTGTAGTATTTTCTAGCTAGATCTATTCTGTGTAGGTTCAACACATTTACACTTATTAGAATTAGTACAGTACTGGAGGAAATTCATTGCTAATTTATCATATATAGCAGTGCCTCTACATGAATTAACGAGTTTTAAATAGGTCTTTCAATGGGGAGGAAGGAAACAGAGAGCCTTCAAGACATTGAATGAAAAGATAAGAATTGCACTAGTTCTAGCATTTCCATATCTACATTAGCCATTTGAGATTCAAACCGATGGAGAAAAATATGCTAGGGATGATTATTTTAAATAAGTATATGATGCATTAACTCATGACACTCAACAATCAGACTATTATATGCATGAAAATTTATTATATCATCTTGGAAAACTATGTATACCAAGATATGAAAGGGTAAATGTGATTAGAGAAGCGCACACATCTCTCATCTCTAGTCATTTTGGGATTGGTAATATAGTTGCACAATTACAAAGGTATTGTTATTGTCCGAGGATAAATGCGACAATTTCCAAGTATATCAAAGGGCGTGTCATGTGTTCCACAAGTAAGTATAGAAACATAAATCTAGGGTTATATACACCACTTTTGGTACCTTCACAACTATGTGAAAGTATCTCCATGGAATTTGTAGGGGTTTTCTGATGTCCAGGACAAGTCATGATTATCTATATGTCGTGGTGGACATATTCAACAAGATGTGTATTCTAATGCCATGCAAGAAATAGGTCACATATGAACAGAAAACACAAATGTTATTTGCTAATGTATGGGTTCATTTTGGACTTCCTACACCTATAATATCAGATTGAGACTCTCGGTTTTTGGGAAAGTTTTGGTCTTATTTATGGGATTTAATGGACACTAAGTTGAAGAAGAGAACAAATTTTCATCTGCAGACAAATGGACAGACAAATGTGGTAAACGGAACAGTCGTACATCTACTTCGAGGATACTGAAACAAGCATACTAAATTATGGGATGAACAATTACCTTATATCTAGCATGCCTATAATCATGAAATGCATTCATCTACTCAAAAAAATCCTTTTGAAGTATGTTTGGGGTACTTTCCTAAATCACCTATGAAACGTTTTTTGGAGAAGCGAGTAAAAAAGATGGTCATGATGATATAGATAATGCTAAAAGTTTCATTCAAAATATTCAATAGGTACATAAATAAGTACATGAACAATTGGAGAAGAGCTAAGAGAAGTATAAGGAAAGGCATGCAAAACATTAGGTTTATCATCAGTTTGAAGTTGGTGATCAAGTTTGGCTACATATCAACAAAGATAGAATGAAAGGTGAAGGTAAAAAGATAAGAACAATCCGATATGGTCCATTCAAGATCTTAGACAATATTGGTACTAATTCCTTTTGTTTAGATCTACCAGCCTACATGCAAATGTATTCAATGGTAAATTTTGAGAATTTGAAGCTTTATGAGCCTCCTATGTTTATGGATGAATATGAAATCATTTAGGTTCCAACAATTGATGAATTTTCTCCAAAATATTTGGATGAGCCATAGGAATATGTCATTCTCGATACAAGGATAAAAAATTCACAACGAGGTGATGTGGAATATATTCAAGTTGGTCTTAAAGGGGTAAAGCCAAGTAAATCCAAATGGATGGAGATCGGAAGGGTGAGGGAACTCTACCCTCACTTAGTTGTTGAGTAAACGTTTGATGGTCCAAAAATATTCCAATGGGAAGGAATGATCCAGGAGGATAGAGGAATGCTCACAGAGGTCCAGTAAAATCCGAAACATCCACAGAGTTCCATAATGGTTTAGAAATTCTCAATATTAAAATTCTTCAAATCATCCCAAAAATTCCATAATTGCGTAGAGCTCAGAGATATATTTCCAATAGTGCAAATTTCACCTCAAATGGAGTTTGTATGCAAAAGTTATGAATGATCAAAATTTAGTTCAAACAGTCAAAATCAAAGGGGTAAAAGGGTGACATGTGGCATGACTATATAGGTGATGTGGCCACACCCCAAGGCACCACGCGGACTATTTTTACAGTGACCGAGAAACTGAGTTGGAAATTGTACCTCCAAGTGGAGAAATGACACATTGACAAGTGGTATTGGAGAGCCAATGAGAGGTTTCCATGTGGTAGCTTCCCATTGGACGATTTTTTCAGGGTTATATAAAATGTTTGGGAGTCGACAAGGGTTGAACCCTTGACCTCCCAAAGTTCTAACAAAGCCCCCACTACCAATGAGCCACCACAAAAAATCTTAACATTCATATGGATTATTATTTATTTAAATTGATATATGGTAAAGTTTGGGAAGGTATAGGGCTGAGAGCTTATCTCTCAACCCATATCCTCAGGACACATGTTATGTTATATGACCATGTGTAGTTTGCACCATATCCATGGAGGTTAGACTATATGTTAATTATAACATATAGTTTCAAACTATATGTTAGGAATATTTAAAATCACCATGTAACCAAACTAAATCCATGGGGAAGTTATAACTTCTAACAAAAATCACCGATGTATATGGCAGTTGTTGGGAATGGAACCCCTGACCTACCAACAAATATAAACAAATTAAGCAACCTCACTAAACAACATTCCATATATGGTATATGTTGTAACAAAATCCAACTTATTTGTATTTAATGACCTCCATAAATTTTGGGATTTGGTTAAGGGGAACTCTCTATATAATGGAACACAACCCAAGGCTTTAGATACACAATGAATGCATCGAATTGCCTCATAATATGTACTAAAGGTACAAGGCATATGAGGTATCACCCTAAAGCAACTCGAGGGGTACCTTAACAAAATTTCAAGTATTTTATATCAATTTAGCACACTTTTGCACCATGAATTCAATGATGCACTCTGTTTCTGCATTTGATCAACATGTAAAAAGGTCATTGTAAAACACAAGCATTTGAGCATTCATAAAATAAGTGTCTATTGGAATTGGATCCGGAGAGGTATCCCAATTTGGGTGATCTCCATTTTTTCAAACTTGTGTATGTGATTATATTATTGTTGTTCATTTCAAGTTATTTATCATTAAAGTGGATTTGGTTAGATAAGTTAGTTCTTCCCATATAATTTGCAAAACAATCAAGCAATCATTTTATTTCAAAGATCAAGTAGATGTATATGTCTATTTAAAATTATCACCATCTAAGGATTTTTTGGATCAAAGAGCTAGATGGCTAACGGATCCCACATTGTGCAGACAAATCCCCTCCTCTCCACCACACACCACCATTCATCCTCAACAATACAGTACCATCCACCACATCAACTTGGCTCCTAGAGGACAATAGATCTTGCTTCATGAGGTAACATGTTTGGTTTGATGGTAAGTGTCACTTTTATAATTGAATCATTTGAACATGTTGCAAGGGATCATCTCTTGATTGTGAACTGCTTGCATGGATTTTATACCTTTTTCCTTATTTCACCTTGGTGGTTGACATGGTTTCCTAGCAAGTGGTTCACCCTCAAGGAGAGGGTTGCTACTAGGGGTCTTCTTGAAGGGTCATCACACCATTCATGCCCATACTTACCACTTTCCATACTTCTTCACTTATGTTTCCTCATATTTTGGGTTTTAGGGTTCACTGACCCCAAGAAGGGATTGTACCTCATTTCATGGGAAGAAGGGGCTAAATGCCCAGAGGTGTTGTAGCTGGAAAAAGTTAAGAGCCATAAATTATCCTGCTAGATGCTCACCCTAAGGTCCTGAGATAAATGAAATGATTCTCCATAAAAAAATGAAGGACCTGCAAAAGGAAAACACATAATTAATAAATGTCTCGCTTGTTGGGTAATTGCATTTTTCATTGTCTCTTACTTTCCATTGCATATGACACTCTATGTGTTTCTAAATTCAAGTGGCATTGTGGTAATATTTACTTTCCATTTCACATAGTACTCAATGTTTGGACCCTAATAAATGAATGGAAATAAAAGGTTTGGAAAAATGTTGCATTGCAAATGAAGGTGTGACACACCCTCCACAAAGGCACCCATAAATGAGACAATATGAACCCTTGATATGTTAGGAACCCCATGCCTGAGATAATTCCCCCCCCACCCACCTCATACTCATTGCATGGCCTATAAAGGGGTCTTCCTGGGAAACATTCCTTGATTTTGGGATTGACCTACCCAATAGGGTACAATGACACCCCTCCCATACCTAAATTTGGTACAGTTTATAAGGTCTTTGAGCATGTGTTTAACTTGAAAAAGGGGATTTATTGAAATTTTTTGAGTGGTTCTTTATTACAAGTGTCTTTCTTGGCATGCTTCGCATGACTTATGGACCTTTGGAGGAAGTACTTGTTTGTCTTTGTAGGATATTTCCCATATGGAATATTTTCATGGAAGGACTAGACCACTTGGACCTTCATAGTGGCTTGAATCCCACATGATGGATGATGCACCCCATTCATTGGGGGTTTGAGAAGATTTGTGTTTCCTTTGGAGGAACTTATATGACATGTGAAGATGACATTGTAGCCCCTTGCACCTGAACATTGGCCTTTGGAGGCCTAGGGAATCACACCCTATCCCTTGACATCACATTGGATGTTGGGGTTATGATGGGGTTTTGGATGGTTCCAGAGATGGTGTGGTGTGATTTGGAGGAAATAATATCCATGACTTACACTTTAGCACATGACGACATGACACATGGCCTTTGGAGGTCAAACAATATTCACCTAGAGGCTTGACATATCACATTGAGGCCTTACGTCACCCTTCTAGGGCAAGACATCACCCTTTAAGGGTTTTAATTTAATTTAATTTTCATATTTCCAAAATGCAAAAAGAAATTAGGGGGTCGACCTCCTTTTAATTTGATGTTTACAAATTTATGTGGAAAAACTTGTTTAGATGACCTCATATAAATAGAGGCCATCTCACTTTCATTTTAGACATAACTCACTTGAGAATTATATACTTCATGGATAAAATTTTCACCCTACTTGAGAAATTCACAATCTCTCTTCTCTTGTGCAATTGGATGGAATACTTTTTCTATTGGTTGAAGGAAAGCTAGTGATTTCTCTTGCATGCTTGTTCTTGGAAATTGTTGCAGAATATCTTGATAAGTAAGGGTTTTTCATGCTATCTCTTGTATTAGGTAAGGAATTTTTTCAATTGTATGTGTTTCTTCTTGATTTCAAGGTTATTTTTTCAAACCCTTGGAGGAGTATAAGGGAATAAACCCTCCATCAAGAATCTCTCTTTTATTTTCATTAAAAAGACTATTTAAAAGGTTGCTACAAGGAGTAAAAAGGCTTACACCCTTGTAGATTTACCTTGCTAAGGTTTTTTTACTCTAGGGAGTAAAAAGGATTACACCCCTAGAGGAGTAATAAACCCTAGACCATAAACAAGAGACTCCATAACCCAATAGATAAGGAACTAATATTTTTTCATTGGACATTTAATATTGTGCATTGGTAAACATGATTTCAAGGAGATTGAATTGTTCAAGTTTGGAATTTAATTCTACATGCTTTAAGCTATATTGTTCCCTAAGGGCATCTTGACTAGCCAAGTAATCTAGTTGATGTAATAAACATTTAGCTACATCCAATAGGGCCACAACAAACTTACTCTGTTTTACTCTCTTACTCACTTCTCTAGCGCTGAAATTTACTTGCAAGCGGTTATAATTGATCTATTGCTTAAAGGCTATTGTTTGGGTGGATTGCTTGTTGATTGTAGTGGCTAGAACTTGTTGTTGTAGAAAACATTTTCTACAGCCATAAGGATGTTATAAAATCCTGTCGATAACACTTAATAACAACCCCATTTTTATATGGAAGTCTTGGTTTAATTATTGGAATATTGTCTACTAATTGTTGGCTTTACTTCCAACATCACACACTTGATTTTGATGGTTTAATTTTCAGCTATCATAACTTATTTACTGCATATATGTATATGTATATGTATATGTATATATATATGTGTGTGTGTGTGTGTGTGTGTGTGTGTGTGTGTGTATGTATATATGTATATGTATATATGTATAGATGTATATGTATAGATGTATATGTATATATGTATAGAAGAATATGTATATATGTATAGATATATGTATATATGGTATGTATGTATGTATGTATGTATATATCTATATATCTATATATAAACAACCCCCTTTTTATATGAAAGTCTTGGTTTAATTATTGGAATATTGTCTACTAATTGTTGGCTTTACTTCCAACATCACACACTTGATTTTGATGGTTTAATTTTCAGCTATCATAACTTATTTACTGCATATATATATATATATATATATATATATATATATATATATATATATATATATATATATATATATATATATATATATATATATATATATATAAATAATATTTCCATACTTCTACAATTTTGGGAAAACAAGGTTTCTTGTTGTTTCTCCATTGGTTTTGAGGCTTTAATCATCATATATTGTCTTGTTCCAGGTAGGTAGAACATTGTTTTGCAGGTACACACCTTGGAAACCATTTACGATCTCATAATAATTTCTCTCAATCCCCATTTCCATCCTTGACCTTGACCTATAGGGGCATGTCTAATCTCTTGGCTTATCCCACTGCAATCCCCTTAGGTTCACTCATGAAGACTCCACTGTGTTGGATTTATCCTTCACTAAAATGAGGGGGACATCTATTAAGGTGTGAGTGATATTTTTTCCCAGTTGTGTCACACATCTATGGATTGGGATGGACTTTTCCCAAACTATAGATTGTGCTATAACAAGGATAATTAAGGAAGAAGTGTACATAGAACAACCTCAGGGCTTTGAGTTAAGTGGGAAGGATTCCCATGTGTGTAGGATTACTAAATACTTGTATGGACTCAAGTAGGCACCGAGAGCATGGTATTTCATGATCGACATATATCTAAAGAGTATGAGCTTAACCAAAAGTGAAGTAGATCCTAACTTATATTATTTATTTGTTGGCACAGATATGCTTGTTTTGGTGTTGTATGTAGACAAATTTCTTATGTAAGGTGAAAAGAATCTCATTCCAGGGTGCCAAGTAGTCATGGTAGTCAAGTTTGAGATGAAGGACATTGGCTTGATGCATTACTTCTTGGGTTTGGAGGTCTGGAAGAGACTAGGGAAAATTTTCCTTGGGTAGAGTAAGTATACAATTCCGATTTTGAAGAGGTTTCATATGGAGGATTGCAAACATATGGCCACAACCATGATCATTATACCGAAGAAGGATATAAATTCAAGTTTAGAGTTGGTGGATCCCACATTGTATCAACAACCGATAGGTTATTTGATGTATTTGGCCAACACTAGGCCATATATATATATATATTGTAGTGAACACTTTGAGTTAGTTCATAGTGGATCCAGGGAATGAGCATTGGGTAGAAATGAAACATGTGCTTTGGTATTTGAGGGTAACAATGGAGCATGGTTTGAGTTATCTTGGATGTGATGAAGTGAAGTTGCAAGGGTATTCACACTCAGATTGAGAAGACATTGTCTCATATAGGAAGAGCACCTTAGGGTGTTGCTTTAGGTTGGGATCAACAATGATATCCTAGTTCAACATAAATAAAACTTCCATAGCACATATATCAATAGAGGAAGAGTATATGGTAGACAATACTGCTAGTTGTGAGGCCCTTTCTATTCACAAGTTACTTGTAGGTTTGTTTGAATAGGAGTTGGAACCTACAATCATTCACTGTGATAATCAGAGTTGTATCAAAATCTTTGAGAATCCATTGTTTCTTGAAATTTCCAAGCATATAGAGATCATATATCACTTCATATGAGACATGGTTTAGAAGGGAGCAGTGAAGTTCCAATATATTCCCATAGATTAGTAGGTAGTTTATATTTTGACCAAGCCTTTAGCAAAAGCAATGTTTGAGGCATTCAAAGACACACTTGGACTGATGTAGAATTTCATCCTCACTAAGAGGGAGTGTTGAAAATAATAACTTAGAAAAGAAATTCCACATAGGTTCCATGTGAACATGCGAGAAGTAGTTCAAGATATTTTTGAAAAGTAAATCTTATTTTATGATTCACTTTAGTTAAAAAGTGAAAGTCTTTTTTTTAGCAGTGGAGTCTAAAAAGTGTAAGTCATGCATGCATGAATTAGAATAGGAGTAATCAAAAAAATATAATAGGGTTTTTTCCTCAACTAAAAGTATAAATACAAGTTAAGATAGAGAGTTCATATACACAATAATAGTGGAGCAGTTGAGTAAGTTGAGAGAGAGAGAGAGAGAGAGAGAGAGAGAGAGAGAGAGAGAGAGAGAGAGAGAGAGAGAGAGAAAACAGATGTTTCCAAGTAGCATGCAGTTCCATAAAATCTATGGACATGATCATACAGATTCGTGTGATCATACCATACACACATCCGTACAGTTCATAATGACATGTTATATAGTCATACGAAAAGATGCACGCTCTCAATAGGTTGTTCTGCTCAATTTAGGGTGATCTTCAATAACCATGCATTGTTTTTTTTTTATGGCATCTTGTGGAGGTTTCCTTGTAAGTTTTTTGAAGGAATGAAAATTTCATTTGAATGAGTAACTACTTGTGTATGTGTGAAATTTATTTTATGTTTCCGCTATTTAAGGTTTACCTATTTTGTGATTATTTCTATGCTTTGACATTTATTTCTGCATTAATTAAATTAAACAATTTACTTGATTGATTGAGATCATAAGGACTTTAGTTACCTAGGGCTTGGATTTTTCATAAATCTTTCATCGTGATGTTGAGAGAAAAATCAATGTAGATGATGAATATGCTCATGCATCCACCATGACAATGCACAAGAGTAAAAAGAGAGAAGACAATGGTGTCTCAATTTCCCAAATCATTATTGTCAACATTATGATATTGTTGGAAGTGGTTGCCAAGCTCCTCATTGTTGTTGGGGTCCTTCTTACCTTTCTTGTCCTTGATCCTTGTTACCACCCAAACTAGCAAACCTTGGGGGGATGTTATGTGGATGACATGATATGGAAAATGTACCACTGTCACTTTAGCACAATATCCCCATCACTTTAGGCTAGATCCTAGAGACCAACGGGGGTATCACAATCCTTCCAACTGCACACCTCAATATACGTTAGATAGACCAGTGCCTAAGTAGCCAAATACCTTAAGAATATTCAACCAACTGTTAGGGAAATAAAGCTATAATATAAATAGGGTTAGGAGATAATTATAAGGGTGTTGAGATATGAAATAAATATGGTACAATAGAAAATACAAACCAACACTATGATTTCACCCTTTAAATGAAGAAACAAGTCTTTCTTATCGCACACGAGTGAGATATTATTGCATAAACCAAGAACCAATGATATAACTAAGTTATAATTTGATTGTATGCTTTAAAATGGACTATCCTTCTACTTTCCAAAGATTCCAAAATCTGATTTATGATTTAAAAAATCTAGAAATTGTAGATTTTGGGTGAGGAAAAGTGCCCCAATGGTGCCTAAAGGCACCTAGAATGATTAATATTGGGTACTTCATCTAGGGAAATGACTAAACCTTGATAAAAAAATCCCAAAAATGATAAATTTCAAGTGAAAATGAATAATATCCAAGCAATTATCTCAAACTTGCAAAAACAAGGTGGTGAATCCCCTCGGGGTTTCACCAAAAATCTCCAAAATGAAATATGACAACAATGAACCACTTAGGAGATGAATTTCACTATTATAATGTGTTAGATAAACTTAATAAAAAATTCCAAAGTGAAATATGAATTAGGGTAGGGTTATATTTCACCTTTTAAGGTTAAAAATCAACAATTTAGCATAAGCCCTTGGATAAAGATGTTTAAAAAATAAAAGTAAACCATTATCTTTACTCTAGACAATGAAATAAATATTTATTATTATTATTATTATTATTATTATATATATATATATATATATATATATATATATAGTATTTCTGTATATTATAAGACATAAAATAAAATAATTGAAATTTTAGGGTTTTGGTTCATGAATGTTGAGAGTTAGGGCTTAGCCTTATCTCCACATAGGTTTTATGGGGTAAAGAATTATACCCCTATAAGAATTGGTTATCAAAATTTATGAATTAGAGTGATAGATTAGGGCCACAAGGGTAGTAATATCTTATCTAATTAAGAGAAACCATGAAACCAAGGCCCTACAAGAAAGGTTTCCCAAGGGAATAACCTTCACCAACAATATCAACAAAAGACTTGAAAATAATACTTAAAAACCTTTTCAAGGAGCATATAACTAATCAAGAAAAGAGATAAGAACTTACCAAATTATTTTAGGGAAGAAGGAAGAGTTACAAACCCTAGACATCCTCCCTCAAAGAACTAGTTGATAACTCTTCAATGGATCGATCTTGCTAATTTATGTAGAATATTTAACATTCACGATAGTCTTCAAGAAAAATATGCGAGGAAGAATAATCGAGAAATATAGAGCTCCAAGAATTTGTTGGAATTATTGATTATGTGTTGTCATTGATGGCAACATGAATAAAACATGTACAATAATCAAAGAAAAAAGGAAGATCACCTTGGGGTAGAAGCAATTCATGATCATTGTTGATCATGATAGGATCAACATTGATCCTATGTTCCTAAATCTCATGGGAGGTAGCATACAGAGAAATCATGTATAGAAGTAGTAAAAAATGCACAAACAGTTATTAAAATCTCAAGAGAAATAGCGGTGAACAAGTCAGAAAGAAGAGGTTTGAAACCCTTCCAGAATTGTAAGGAAACCTTGTTACAATCGACAATCCATCAATGATCCGGGATATTTTCATCGTGACTTATAAATAATTTCATTAAATGAGAATAAATTAAAGTGCACCATTAAACAAGGGAAAACTAAAAAATGAAGAGACATAAGCATCACATTTGAACACAAAAACTTGATAACGAAGTTCGTCCTTGGTGGAGTATGTCTCCAGATCCTACTCTCAAATGGGTAGGCTCTTTCATTATCTCAACAAAAGAATTTGGAAAATACATAAGTATACCTCATTCTGAAATCCAATTGCATAAATAATGCTCAGATCAGAAAAAAAGACATCACCATTAAATTTGTGGCATTGAATTGCCCAAAAATGACTGTCTCCACGCCTCGATCCAACTCTAGCACTCCTAGGCCTAAGAATAATTTGGTCTCGTTTTTTATGCCCTCTGCAACCTGCAATAATGAAAAATTTTCCTCGTAAAATTTTCTTTCATTTGTATGGTCTGCGCCCCCCCCCCAATGGATGGCGAAAAATTGGCTTAAATGGTAACTGAGCGGATGGATGTTCCAACGAAACTGTTAGGCGAATTGGTTAAAGGCGTTAAAGTTAGAGCAATGTATGTGGGGGGGGGGGTCCCTAGGTCAAACCCATGGGCCTCCCATTTTGTCTCTATGGGTGTATCCCCTGCTATACTTGGTTGGCAGCTTCTAGATGTGGCGGTTGTAGCTAGATATGGCAGGACCTCTGCTAGATTTGGTGGGGTCCTGTCATATATTTTGTTTTGATTTTTTGGTCATGGGCCCTCCTTGGGTGTTTCAAGGGTGCCACGTGGTGCTTTATGATTGGGCCACATGGAATCCATTGATTGGCCCACTTGGTCACTGATTTCACCTCCATGTCAATCCTGTACAGGACACGTGGTGCCTTCTGGGTGGTTCCACATGGCATCACCTGGGGGTTCCATGTGGCACTTTTCTACTAGTCCACATAGAGCCCTAAAAAGTCTATTGGCAAGTGACACATGGAAACCTTTGGTGTTGCCACATTTCATGCTATCATCAGCATCCCTCATGTTGATGCCATCCTACCATGTCAGCAATACGGATGATGATGTGGCCCCTGTAGACTTGCCATGTTTGACCGCAACTTTAACCGTAAATATCTTTCAATCGGTAACTTTGTTTGATGAGTTGTTTGAGCCGTTAGAAAACTTGTGACGTGCTCTTCACGATCATGCCAGTTTCACTGAGTTTTGGGAACTTTGAATTTTTTCCCTTTCTCTATCTACTGGAGCCATTCTGAGCATTTTGAGTTGCCTCTGTGAGTTATAAGTTGTTCTTAGCCTTCTCTGGATCCTTTTTGGATCATGCCTTCTCTAGATCCTTTTTGGATCACGCCTTCCCACTGAGAGATTTTTGGACCACCAAAATATTTCATCAATCAACAGGTAAGTGAGGGAATAGTTCCCTCACTCTTTCATTCTCGATCCTCCATGCTTTGATGGATTGCGTACCCTTTAGGCATACTCAGAGATAAGTAATGTCATTCCTGCGTGAAGTCCTCAGTCTTCGATCTAGGATGACATCTTCCTCCATATGATCCTTGACTTCTTGGCTGACCTACTAAATCCTTTGAATGACCTTGCAGGTTGCATCTCTCTCCCCGACATATTTCCCATACAACAAGTCCAAGGGGATCTTAGGTAAATACCCAAGACAAGTCTCAACTGGCGAATCCTGAGTGAAATAATACATGACTTGATTATACATAGGTTGGACATACAATAACTAATCATCCCAAGACTTAGGATGTTGGTTGAAATATCCTTGAAGCAACTAGACCACCGTATTGTTTACCACCTATGCCTGTGGATGGAAATCAATGCTCCTCCCTATCATGGTGTCCATGAGCTACCATAAATTTGTCCAATATTTTCCTAACAATCGAGACTCTCGATCAGAGATAATGAACGTGGACAACCAAAAATGGACCCTTACAACTGAGATAACAAACAAGAAACATGCTTGTCACATAACCTATCCACTGCTATACATAAGTAGACATGACTCATACTAGACATGGGTAATCCCCTTACAAAATCCACTGAAAAAATTTCCCAAGGATAAGAGGAAATAGGAAGTGGTGTGTACACCCATGGCCTTTCAATTGTGGGTTTACAAAAGTACAACACACATTCCTTTACAATAGTGGTTACAAATACTTTCCTTCAAGGAAAATGCAGTCCATGTAAATACATTACAATTCCCAAATGCCCAAGTACAAATGAAGCAAAATCTTCTTCAGTTACATGCACTTCCATGTAGGAAGGAAAGAGAGGTTTACTCAAATGGTGGAGTAAGTTGTCCTGCAAACAAAACTTCTTCACTTGCAAACCCTGGAAGGTCCCACATACATCTTTGAAGATTTGATCAATAGTATACCATGCATCATTATTGATATGAGCTAAGGAAACATTCTTCAAAATAATAGATGTAATAGTAGGAGATCTAAAAAGCATGTTTTTTCTTATGGAATTGGTACCGACACTGATCTCAAACTTGCATGGTTGTTGAAGGTTAGGTAAGGCAGGCATTGGCACAATGTCAATCTTTAAAGTGTCAAAGGTCTTCTGCTCGCTTCCTTCCCACTGAAAGGCCTGTCTCATCTCAAGCAATTCATTCTTATGTAAAGGATCAAGAGAATTAACAACATCGAACTTATCTTGGCATTCCCCTTTTACAATCGTTAGTACAAGATTCTTGTTAGTGTTTATGACTCTTTTTACTTACCCTGAACTAACAAGTGTTGATTTGTCCTTTATGTTGTGAGCTCTAATGATGTATTCCGCTCCATATTTTGTAATATGGTATTTTTTTCCTTTTAAAAGAAAATATCCTTTCTATCGTACAGATAGGGACTCCCCAATAAAATACCACAGACATCCAAAGGAACCACGTCTAGATCCACTTCATCTATCATCTTAGAAGCAATAGAAAACCTCAACCTACACTACTTAGTGACATTTAACTTTTCTTTATCAGATACCCAATTGAGAGGGTAAGATTTATGGTGAGGTCTTGTGGTTAATTCCAATTTCTTAACAAGTGTCTCTGATATTAAATTAACTTGGGAACCCAGATCAAATAATGTGTCTATCTTCGTATGTTTCGATACAACTATTTTGTGGACTAGTGCACTTCTCCTTTTATCATCATCATGTGATTCATTTAAAGAACTTGAACATGCATAAAAGGAATCTTTACCTTGCATCCCAACTGCTGCGATCCTTTATTTGTCACCTGAATCAAAACCAAGATCATGTTGCGTTGTAGCAATGGTCTTTGGCTTCCCCTTGACTCCAAACTGCTTTGGCCTTAACTTTGGATGTAGTTTCCAACAATGTTCACTATCATGACTAGTTTTCTCACAATGGCTGCAAGAGGGTTTTCCTTCTTCCTTCTTTGTTGCGGATGTCCTCTTGTCCTTCCCATTTCCCTTTCCATTGAAATGGTTTTTAGAGTGCTTGAATGGATTTTTCTCATTTCCATTCTTACCCCGACTTTCAAGGTGAGTGGCTTGCACACAAACTTTGTCAAGACTAGTGGGGTTAAACAATAGTAAAGTATGATGGATATAACTATGAAGTGCGCTAATATACTTCATTAACGTTTCATAGGAATCTAAAGGAATGTTTAGTGCAAGTGCTTTCTTCCTAAATTCCTCAGTGAAAGTTTAGACTGTTTGACCTTTACTTTGCCTTAAAGTTTTCCATTCCATCATTGCTTTATGTAAATACCCTAATGGATAAAATTGCTTCCTTATCGCTGATTTAAATTTCAACAATGAGGAAAGAATATTACCCCACTTAATTATGTCCTAAAGCTTGGTCTCCCACCATACAAGAGTGGTGCCTTCCAACCAAAGAGAAGATAGTTTCACTTTAACCTCCTCTTCATAAATATGTTGGACACGGCAATACACTTCAATTTGTCGGATCCAATTATATATCTTTTCAGGATTAACATCTCCATTAAACATAGGTAAAGAAAATTTTACATCAATATTTAATACTGGTTTCTTAAAAGAGGTTTTATGTCTAGAATGATGAGAATGCTCAGAGGAAGAAGAAATAGAACTCGAAGGTGAAGACAGAGGCTCAGGAGGATCTCCTTCATCCCCTTGGTTTACTGAATCATCATCATCTAAGTGTGCTTCATTTTTCTTCCCTTTCTTATTCATCCTCTTCTCGTAATCTCCATACATTTGTTCAACCATTTATGACATGTGATAAAAGACCATGTGAAATTTGTTCTCATGTTCATCACGTTTGTCCTCTTCTGCCATTTTCTTCCTTCTGGATGCACGAGCAACTTCAGGATTGGAAGTCTTAAGAATTGCTTCACCCTACTTATGCTTGGCCCTAGTAAGCATTCACACTCAAAAATTCAAGTCAAAGACGACTGCTCTGATACCAACATGATCCAGGATCTTTTCATCATGAATTATAAAGAATTGCATTAAATGAGCATAAATTAAAGTGAACCATTAAAGAAGGGAAAAATAAAAAATGAAGAGACATAAGCATCAAATATGAACACAAAAAATTGATAACAGAGTTTGTCCCTAGTGGACTACGTCTCAGGGTCCTACTCTCAAATGGGTAGGCTCTTTCATTAACTCAGCAAAATAATTTGGAAAATACATAAGTATACCTCATTTTGAAATCAAGATGCATAAATAATGCTCAAATTAGAAAACATACATCACCACCGAATTTGTGGCATTGAATTACCCAAAAATGATTGTCTCCACACCTCGTTCTGACTCTGACACTCCCAGGCCCAAGAAGAATTCCTCGGTTTTCATGCCCTCTGCAACCTGCAATAATGACAGTCCTGCCTCGTAAAACATTCCTGCAGTCCTATGGTATGCGCCCGCCCTTTGGCTGGAGAAAATGTGGCTTAAATGGTAACTGGGCGAATGGATGTTCCAATGGAACTATTAGACGGATTAGTTAAAGGCGCTAAAGTTAGAGAGTTGTATGTGGGGGAGGTCCTGTTATCAAACCTATGGGCCTCCCATTTTGGCTCTATGGTTGTAACCCCTGCTATACTTGGTTGGCGACTTCTAGATTTGGATTTTGTAGCTAGATATGGTGGGACCTCCGCCATATTTGGTGGGGTCCTGTCATATGTATTTTTTTTATTTTTTGGTAACGAGCCCTCCTTGGGTGTTTTGGGGGTGCCACATGGCACCTGCTGATTGGGCCACATGGCATCCACTGATTGACCCACCTAGTCGTTGATGTCACCTCCACGTCAATCTCGTACAGGACATGTGCTGCCTTCTAAGGGGCGTCACCTGGGGGTGCCATGTGGCACTTTTCTACTGGTCCACATGGAGCCCTGAAAAGTCTATTGGCGGGTGAAACATGGCAGCGTCTGGTGTTGCAACATGGCATGCTAACGTCAACAACCGTCATCCTGCCATGTTAGTTGTTGATGTCATGCTGACATCAACAGTACAAATGATGATGTGGAACCTGTTGACTTGCCATGTTTGACTGCAAATATCTTTCAATTCGTAACTTTGTTTGATGAGTCATTTGTGCCATTAGAAATCTTGTGATGCACTCTTCATGATCATGCCATTTTCACTGAGTTTTGGGAACTTTCAATATTTTCCCTTTCTTTATCTATTGGGGTCATTCTGAGCGTTCTGAGTTGCCTCTGTGAGTTCTGAGTTGTTCTTAGACTTCTCTGGATCCTTTTTGGATCAATCAAAATCTCATAGAAATCCAATACTATCAGATCATGCAAAAGATATTGCCTACACAGAAGAACCCTTCATGAAGGATCCTGGAATCCTATTCATCCATTCAAAATTAAGGAGTAATCACAACCATTAGATCATTTTGGGATCTATCGTGGTCGTCAGATTGAATCCAAGTGGAAGGATAGCGCAAGTTTCAACACTTTGCCACTTTGCCACTTTAGAAATTACTAGAGACAAGGAAGAATCCATGATATCCTGAAGTCATGAAATAAATCCAACCATCCATCAAGAAGGAGCTTCAGATGAGTTCTTAGTTGTTAGATCAAGATTTAATCTATAATTAAGCATTGATCGCCAATATGGAATGGAAATGTTGAACCGTCAGATCTTACTAAAGGAAAGAAGGTGGTTAACTCCGATGCTAACCACTCCACTGATAAGAAGTTCAGAAAAACAAAGAATACCCAAAGGTCGAAGCCCCGAAGTCATGAAATCCAAACAACTGTTAGATTGAGTGAAGAACTTTGGGAGCAATACAAACTGTTATATCAAGTAGTCTAGAGCCATGATCAAGGAGGGAGACGTGTGGTAGAATACAAATATGACATGTGGCACAATCAGTTGGTGAAAAGTGTAAATGTGTTGAACCTGTACATAATATATCTAGATAGAAAATACCACACACATTTGCAGAGAGAAATTGAGAAATAAGAAGCAAGAGAGAAAGAATGGAAGAATTCTCATTAACCGTATTCCACGCTCAAAGAGTGAATAATTTACAATAGATATAGGATACATGAGTAACTAATGATCCATAGTAGTGTCCTAGAGTGATCTAGACACACACAAACAATTACGAGAGTAAACTTCCACCTAGTCTAGTCTCTCAGGCAGTTACGAGAGTGAACTGCCACCTAGTTGAGTTAACTAGTCAACTAGTCTTTAGTTAACTGACTGAACAGAGAGTGGTGAGGAGTTAACTCAAGGAATCAAGGGTAATTCGCTAGTATGGTGATGATCCCAAGGCAAGTGTGCATTATCTGGTGATGATCCCAGTGTTGCATGGTGACAAAACCAATGCAACATCTAAACTCAACTCAACTAGTCAAACTGAAGTGTCAACTGAAAGAGAATATTCTCCAAGTGAAATATTCTCCCCTAAAATATAGGAGACTAGATTATGACTAATTATGACTAATAAAAAAGGAAAAAAATTAGGAAAAATAAATCCTAGGTGTGTGTGAAGTAACTCCAACACCTCCCTAAACATCACTATGGTGAAAATAAAGAATGGGTCCTGACAACGAGGCCATGTTAGGTACCCAAATACAAAATAAACACTGAAAATAAAGTGAGGAAAGAGGGAAAACCTCATGGGAAACCCCCCTGCCCCCTCAAATTACAATTCATAAAAAAAACAAAAATGAGAAGGAACAAAAAACAGTTGCTAAGCAACCGTGCCCTTCACTCCAAGAAGACCTCGCAACTGTGCAAGTTTGTGCTCGTTGAAGATGTCGATGTATGCACAAATCTAGTGAAGTATATGCACCATTGATATGTCCACACATATCCACTTTATCTTCTTGTAATGAAGAATATCCAAATAAAGTTTGGATGAAACGTTTAAAATCGTGCAGCCGTTTCCGAAAAAATGATGAAACTTTGTTGATTTTAAAACGATCATAACTTCACTTTCTGGACTCTGTTTCAAGAGATTTCTTTTTTGAAATTTGATATTTTCCTGAGAGGAATTCAAATATCCAATTTGTTTATGAAAATTGTTCTCATAAAATATCAGAATTGAGTTTGATGTGTGCGACTCCCTTTTTGTCTCCTGTGATGCATGCATGGTGCATGGAAAAGTCTCTGCATGTGAATCTTGATATGCATGCCATATATATTCCACATGAAATTTAGAAAACAAATATGAAATGGAGTAGACATCATCTTCAATTAATGGAATACAAATTTGTGCAAAAACTTTTGTAGAAGACTCTTCATAATAAGAGGATTGATATGGCTTCTCTTCTGGCTCTATCTGTTCAACCTCCTACATGAAATATTCACAATCTTCTTTACTCCCGAATAGAAACTCCAATTGGTTCCATAATTTATTTGGAGAGAAGTCTTATGTGACATCACATAATTGGTGGGGAATTTATGGAGAAATAGATAAGCAGATAAATCCTATGGCCATATCTTATCTATTGAGAAAGTCATTTTTCTCATCGACAGAATCAGGCTCTACTTCCATTTCCATGGTTATTTGGTATAAGCCTCGACTTCTCATAAGAAGTATAATCTTTGGTTTTCACTCCAAATTGTTATAAGGCGTGAGAATTATTATTGGTGAGTAAAACATAAATTCCATTTTTTCTGCGTTCTTCAATCTTAAGTACCTGCAAAAATAATTTGGTGTAGCTTTTTCTTAGAAGTTCGTCAGATCTGATACCATGTAAATGTGTTGAAACTACATAGAATATATCTAGCTAGAAAATACCACACACATTTGTAAGAGAAATTGAGAAATAAGAAGCAAGAGAGAAAGAATGGAAGAATTCTCATTAACCGTATTCCATGCTCAAATAGTGAATAATTACAATAGATATAGGACACATGAGTAAATAATGAGACATAGTGGTGGTATAGAGTGATTTGGACACACACCAACAATTACGAGAGTAAACTACCACCTAGTCTATTCTCTCAGGCAGTTACGGGAGTGAACTGCCACCTAGCTGAGTTAACTAGTCAACTAGTCTTCAATTAACTGACTGAACATAGATTATTGAGGATTTAACTCAAGGAATCAAGGGTAATGCACTAGTCTGGTGATGATCCCAAGGAAAGTGCACATTATCTGGTGATGATCCCAATGTTTTATGGTGACAAAACCAATGCAACATCTAAACTCAACTCAACTCAACTAGTCAAACTGAAGTGCCAACTGAAAGAGAATATTCTCCAGGTGGACTATTCTCCCCTAAAATATAGAAGACTGGATAAGGACTAATTATGACTAATAAACAAGGAAAAACCTTAGGAAAAATAAATCCTAGGTGTGTGTGAAGTAACTCCAACAACAAGTGTCAAGGTCTAGTTGGCACATTAGGTATACGGAAATCACGAATCAAGGTGACACATGGAAACCACTCAACCAGTGGCACGTCAATAATCCATGTCACTCTGGGATTACTAACTTTGGGGATATCCAAGATTCTTTTATCAGCTAATCATCGAAGGCCAGAATCATGAAGTAAATCTAACTGTTGATATACTATGTGATCATTCTTGACCATTGATCAAGTGTAGTGGAAAGATAGGATAAGCAGGGCCAAAGGCATGAAGTCCCAGAGTAAAAAAAAACCATTATATTGAGTTAGGGGAAGATCCATGGTGGTGGACCTATTCGGTACTTCGATGATAATTGAAGGACAAAGTAAGCTCAAATTCCTAGAGACCCTGAGTGTCGAAGCCCCAGAATCTTATCAATCGCCAAATCAGAGTTGCGTGGAAATAGTCAACTCCAACATTGACCAACTTCGGAGATAAAGGAAATTGAGTTACTCAAAGGATATCAGAGTCCCAAAATGTCAAAATGAATGAGGACAATCCATCTCAACTGAATATTAAGTCGGAGCCATCGATCATCTAAAAGCCAAAATTAGTCAAAGTTCAACGAGAAAAGTGGCAGTATACATTTGACCATCCATCATAAGGTTAAATTGATGATGAAGGTTTAGAAGTGAATATTGAGTTTCATAGACGTTAGCAAGGAGGAGACAACACATTTTTTATCGGTACCATTGGATGAGACTAGGGAAAAGATCAACAGTGGAGAATAACTTTGCCACTCTGGGGATAGTTGGAATTAAGCAAGAGGCATAAATATCTCGGAGTCCCGAATCTCTGAAGTCCTGGAGTAAATGAAAGTCGTCCTTCTCAATGACTAATTAAGTTTGAATCATTGATCGTCAAGGCTTGAAAATGATCTAGAGCCAACAAAGTTGCAAGATTGAAATCTAATCGTCGATCAAAGGAGGATGAAGAGATCAACGGATAAGATCTTATCACATCACAAGTTGCGCAAAGATTAGATCAAATCGTTGATCTGAGAATTTCTGGAGTAATGCTAGCCTTTAGATTATCCATCATGATATGTAACCACTCAATAAGGTAACACTCTATAAGATATCTCTTCGGCAATAAAAATATTTTGGTAAAGGATAAAATCTCTAAAGGGAGGAAGCCTGGAGGACAAGGTTATGTTGTTGGTCATGTGAGTGTTCAAGGTATCAAAGGCACAAAAATAACACTTAGGGCAATGCTTAGTAGGCAAGATCGTGTTTTTGAGCTCGCGGCCACACAAATTTTGGATTGAAGGGAGAGCCCATTAATTAAGACTCGAATTCACAACAATTCGAGATCTATAGACTAATGAATCGATACACAATCATGATTAAAGAAGAGTTAAATCATGAGCATTATGAATAAAGAATAAAAAGGAAAAATGATATTGTTTAAAATTTAATATTATCATTTAATGTTTCAATGTCAAAAGACATCTTGATTCAACCAAAAGACACAATGGATTAACCCTATGCCTTTTGGAAAAGTATATAAAGCAAGCAAACAAAGTGGAAAGGGTGCCTTGGTGGATATATATATATATAATGGATTGAATGAAAGTTCATTCTATTAGGTTGGGCATGTTTACAAGTTGAGTCTTGTTATGAGGGTTGGATTCCTCATTTATTAGTTAGATCTGAGAACTATAAGTCCAGTCTTGTATCAGAGAATTGTATCTCTCATATTCAGTTGAAGTTGAAGATATTAAAGGATTGATTTTATTTGTATTCATTCAAGTTATATAAATAAAAGAAAGATATTTTATCTACTTCATACAGTTTGTGTTATACATGTTTATGAATAATTGATTGAGCTACATATATATTATTCAATTAATTCAGTTAATCTATGAAAGTGTGAAAAGTAGTCAAAAGTTCCAGACATTGATTCACCCCCCCCTCTCAGTGTCAGTTTGTGTTTCAACAATTGGTATCAGAGTGGTTGCCTTCAACACAGTAATTTAAACACTGGAAGGTAGATTCTGAAGAAATGGATGAAAACATGGCTCTTTCCACAAATGAAGTTCCTTTATTTGATGGAACAAACTACTCTTCATGGAGGGAAAGAATGAAAATATATCTGAAGTCAAGAGGATCTAGAGTTTGGGAATCAATAGTATCCAAACCTTGGTACTCAACTACCTCAAAGAACAAATCCAAAACTACCAAATAAGCAAAGAAAAATAATTCAATATCATTAAAGGAAATCTAGAATGGACTGTCAGACCAAGTCAAAGAAAATATGGGACAATGCACTTTTTTTAAAGTACTATGGCTCTAGCTAGAGAATTCTTATCAAAATAAAGAACGAAATAAAGAAATAGAGAATTCCAATTAGTTTATAGAAAAAAACAAAGAAATGGAAAAATCTAATCAAATTAAAGAACAAAACTCGGAAATGGAGAAATCCAATCAGATTGAAGAATAAAATACATATAAAGAGAATTCTAATTAGAATAAAGAACAAAACACAGAAAAGGACAATTCCATCAAAGAATTAATGAAAACGCTAGTCATAAACAAAGAAGACTACTACATCAAGGAATTGATGAATACCTGAGTATTCACTAAAGAAAAACTATTAGATTTTAAGACTAATGTTGAAACCATATTTGAAGGGATTGGTATGGAACCAATAAATGGTCTATATATTGAAGTTACTAAGGATTTTCTTGACCATCTTGAATACACAATTATGTGCACTTTTGAAGAATTGGAGAAACTTCAAAAGAAATATATGTTTTTACTACAACAATTAGATCAATCCAACCTTGAAGAGAATGAAAAAAATATTCAACTAGAAGACAAAGAAGAAGAAAACAAAAGATTGAAGACTGAAATTGCTAATCTAACAAAATAAATGAATAGATTCAAGACATATTCAAATTCAACAAATGCACATAAGAATTATAAGAAACAAAATAATTGGTCAACACTCTAAAGCCTCAACTTGAGAAAGCTAAAGAAATTGAAGAACCCTGAAGAGATAGTTGATTAAAAAGGAAGAATTGTGCCACACATTGGAAATAGAAGTCATCAAGCTCAAAAGGATTCAACTAGAGAACAAGGAAGAAATCATAATATTGAAGACTAAAGTTGTTTATCTAACAAAATAAATAGAAGAGTTGAATACATATGAAAAAACCAATAACTACACAAAAGTCTTGGATGATACATAATAAATGGTCATCAATATAAAGATTCAACTTGAAGAAGCTAACGAAAGAGAAGAAGCCTTGAAGATCCAGTTGACTGAAAAGGAAGAGGCATGTCATATGTTGGAATTGGAAGTTATCAACCTCAAAAATAAGAATGAAAAGACAAAAGAAACTATCAAATTCCAGAACAACTCAGCCATCCTGGATAGGATGTGGAATAGTCAAAGATCAATTGATGAAAAAATCGGTCTTAGATACAATCAGAAAGAATAAGGTGGAAAATTGAGCACCATTCAAAAACATGATAAAGGATCATACTCCTCAAAGGAAAAAGGTACAGTCACAAACTAAAAACAAACCATGAATTTTGTCAAGGAAGGAAACTATAAAAAAAAAAACAAGAAACATATCAAAAGACATACTTCTCATGTCACAATAGACTCAAGTATGGAAACACCTTCTATAGGTTATTTATTTTCTTGTCATAACTTTGGTCAGAAAGCATTGGAGTGCAAGAGCCCTGAAAAGAAAATTTCAAGAAGGTCCAATAACCTAATGAGATGTTGGAGATGCAAATATGTTGGCCACACAACAAAGTTTTTTCATACCATAAGATGCTACAATTGTGATAGGTTTGGCCACAAATCCCAAAACTGCATAAAATCAAGAAGTCAATCCATGAGAAATAATTCATACAAGTCAGGAAGAAAAATTAATGATGGTTGGAAGAAAAGAAGAGATGGAAAATCTCAAAAGAAAAATTTATAAAACAAATATCCAACAAACAAAATATCTCATGAAAATATATGGAGAAGAAAATCTGAAATAGAAAGAAAGGAAGATGATCTCACACCTGAAAATGAAGAAATTGATAATAAGAAAATGATGGATGAAGTTCCTAATAAGGAATGTGAAATTCAAAGATTTGAATATGAAATGGATCAAGCTCAATAAAGGAGAGATCCTAAAGAAGAATATGACACAATAGAAGATCCTGACGATATCATGCAGATCAATAGTCTATTAGCCAATGAAAGAAAAATGCAAAAATAAGAAGATGAAGAAACTCTCGATGCATAAAACAATGGTAATGATGATGAACTCTCAAAACCAAATCAGTATGTAGAATTGTGTGATGAATAAAAAAAAAATATCTAAAGAAGAAATCAACAAATGAGTTCAAAATATGTAAATACATAGTATGAACATAGCAAAGTTATTAATAGTAAAGATCTCCTGGAATCAAAGAACTAAAAGTGATAACATACTTTAACAATTGATTATAAATGGAAAATGATCAATTGGTAATGTTCGTTTGGTATAATTGTATATGATCAATTGGTACTCTTGCAAAAATCATAGTATCATGAAGAAGAAGAAACAGGTCAAGAAGATTAGTAATATTCACACCCTTGTTATTTATGACAAAGGCGAAGATGGTAAAACCTTCTGAAACAAAAAAAACTCAGGGGGAGTATTTAATTTGGTCATCAAATAACGAACTCATTGGATTAGATTTAAAATACTTCCTCACTACAAAAAATTGGTATCAATAAGACTCCTTATTTGAACACAAAATCCCAAGAGATTGAGATAACAATTAGCACATTCACGGGGGGAGAAAATCAGTAAAAGTTAACTCTTTGTCATTGATGTCAAAGGGGAAGAAAAATAATAAAACAGATTTCATATCAGTAAAATTTCAATCTTCCAACTTGGAAATGAGATTAGTGATAGGGGGAGAAAAATTATTTTTTTTACATATATGTTTCCCTCAATGCCAAAGGGGGAAATTTTTGGCATTATTGATTGTGTGTTGTCAATGATGGAAACATTAATAAAACATGTACAATAATTAGAGGAAAAAGGAACATCACCTTGGGGAAGAATAAATTTGTGATCAATGTTGATCACAATAGGATAAACAATGATCCTATGTTCCTAAATCTTAGGAGAGGTAGCATACAAAGAACTCACATACAAAAGGAGTAAAAAATTCACAAATGATTATTAAAATCTCAAGAGAAATAACAGTGAATAGGTCAGAAATAAGAGGTTTGAAACCCTTCAAGAATCATAATGAAACTTTGTTACAGTCGACATTCGATCAAAATCTAATAGAAATACAAGACAAAGCTTGCACAAAAGAACCCTTCCTGAAGGATCCTGGAATCCTAATTGCCCATTCAAAATATGGGAGTAATCACAACCATTAGATAAGTTCAGAATCTATCCTGATCGTCAGATCAAAACCAAGTGGAAGGATAGCGTAATTTTAGGCACTTCGCCACTTCACCACTTCGACAATTACTAGAGACAAGGAATAATCCATGAAATCCCGAAGTCACAAAACAACGCCAATTGTCGATCAGGAATGAGCTTTGGATGAGTTCTTAGTCGTTATATCGTGATTTAATCTAGAATTAAGTGTTGACCATTGATATGGAATGGAGATGTTGAACCGTAAGATCGTACTAAAGGAAAGAAGGTGTTCAAATATAACGCTGACCACTTTGGCGATAAGAAGTTCAGAAAAACCAAGAATACTCGAAGTTCAAAGTCATGAAATCCAAACAATCATCAGATCGAGGGAATAAAATTAGGAGAAATACAACCTGCTAGATCAAGCAGTCTAGAGCCATGATCCAAGAGGGGGACATGTGGGCGAAGAAAAATATGACGTGTGGCACAATCATTTGGTGACAAGTGTCAAGGTCTAGTTGGAACATTAGGTATATGAAAGTCACGAATCAAGGTGACATGTAGCCAGTGCCATGCCAATAGTGACGTTAGCAAGCCACATCACTCTAGGATTACTAACTTCAGGGATATCCAAGATTATTTTATCAACTAATTGTTGAAGGCCAACATCGCGAAGTAAATCTGACCGTTGATCTACTATAGGATAATTCTTGACCGTTGATCAAGTGTAGTGGAAAGATGGGATAATCAGGGCCAAAGGCATGAAGTCCTATAGTAAATAGAAATCGTTGGATTGAGTTAGAGTAAGATCCAAGGTGGTGGAACTATTTAGTACTTCAATGATAATTGAAGGACGAGATAAGCTCAAATTCCTGGAGACCCAGAGTCTCAAAGCCCCAAAATATTGTCAACTGTCAAATCAGAGTTGCGTGGAAATAGTCAACTTCGACATTGGCCAACTTCAAAGATAAAAGAAGTTTAGTTACTTAAAGGATATCAGAGTCCTGGAATGTCAAAAAGAATGAGGATAGACCATCTCAACTGAATATTAAGTTAGATCCGTCGATCATCTAAAATCCAAAATTAGTCAAAGTTCAACGAGAAATGTGGTAGTATAGATCTGACCATCCTTCATAAGGTTAGATAAATGATGAAAGTTTAGAAGCATATATTAAGTTGTGTATACCATAGAAAGGAGGAGACAACATGTTGTTTATCGGTACCATTCGATGAGACCAGGGAAAATATCAATGATGGAGAAGAACTTCGCCACTCTGGGGATCATTGGAATTAAGCAAGAGGAATAAATATCCTAGAGTCCCAAATCTCAGAAGTCTTGAAGTAAATGAAAGTCATCCATATCAATGACTAATTCAGTTGGAGCCATTGATCATCAAGGCTTGAAAATGATCTGGAGCCAACAAATTTGTAGGATTGAAATATAACTGTTGATCAAAGGAGGAGGAAGAGATCAACGAATAAGATCTTATCACATCAAAAGTTGCACAAAGATTAGACCAAATCGTCGATCTGAGAATTTCTAGAGTAATGCTAGCCATCAGATTAGCTATCATGATATGTAACCACTCTGGAAGGTAACACTTTGTAACATATATGTTTAGAAATAAAAAGAGTTTGGTAAAGGATAAAAGCTCTGAAGGGTCAAAGCTCGGAGGACAAGGTTATGTTGTTGGTCGTGTGAATGCTCAAGGTATCAAAGGAACAACACTAGCACTTAGGGAAGTGATTAGTAGGTAAGCTCATGGTTTCAAGCTCATAGTCACACAAATTTTGGATTGAAGGGAGCGCCTATTGATTAAGACTTGAATTCACAAAAATTTGATATCTGTAAACTAATGAACCAATACACAGTCATGATTAAAGAAGAGTTAAATCATGAGCATTATGAATAAAGAATAAAAAGGAAAAATTATATTTATTAAAGTTTAATGTTATCATTTAAATGAAAGGGTACAATGTTTCAATGTCAAAAGACATCTTGATTCAACCAAAAGACACAATGGATTAACTCTATGCCTTTTGGAAAAGTATATAAAGCAAGCAAACAAAGTTGAAAGGGTGTCTTGGTGGATATATATATATTGATTGACTGAAAGTTCATTCTATCAAGTTGGTGCTTATTTACAAGTTGATTCTTGTTATGAGAGTTGGATTCCTCACATCTTAGTTGGATCTGAGATCAACAAGTTGGGTCTTGTTATGAGGGTTGGATTCCTCATTTCTTAGTTGGATCCGAGAACTACAAGTTGGGTCTTGCATCAGAGAGTTGGATCTCTCATATTCAGTTGAAGTTGAAGATATTAAAGGATTGATTTTATTTGTATTCATTCAAGTTAAATAAATAAAAGAAAGATATTTTATCTACTTCATACAGTTTGTGTTATACATGTTTATGAATAATTGATTGAGTTACATATATCTTTTTCAGTTAATTCAAGTAATCTATGAAAGTGTGAAAAACTGTCAAAAGTTCCAGACATTGATTCACCCNCCCCCCCCCCCCCCCCTCTCAGTGTCAGTGTGTGTTTCAACATAATTGACACCAAGAAAAAACCAAGTAAATATATTCTATTTAATGGATCCAATATTGATCTCCAACAATTCACAACAAAATGAATGAGAGGAGTTCCTATATTTATAGATGAGGCTCTCAACTCCCCTCCACTCTTTATTCCCCAAAATTAAGCTAAGAAATAAAATGAAATGACTTATCATCCAAACAAATAGGAGATTAAGTCAAAAGGTACAATTAAAATATGGTTTACATGTTTAAAACCCTCATAGAAGGGAGACATCAACTTTAGAAGAGGGCCAATTTGTCCTTTTTGGTACAACATTTCACTTGGAGAGTATTGGGAAGGTATTAAAATGTGGCAAGAAATAATCCTTGGTGACTCAAATTCCAATGTCGACCCAAATAAGAAGGGACAACCTCACCCCAAGCCAAAATAAAATCCCAAAAGTGGATGGTTTCTCTAATTTGTTCAACAAGATATCAAAAAGTGATCATAAATTGCATCCACATCAAAAGGGTAAGTGACAAGTGATGTCCACTAAGTTCCAAGTCACGTAAGTGACCTCCACATAATCAAGTTAGGCTCCAAAAATCCCCCAACGTTCCCTTCAAATGCACCCAAATGAAGACGACCTTCCTTTACTGAGTAAATTACTTTAAAAATATGCCAAAGGAGAAAGAATTTCTATATTTTGACACATGGTGAACATAGACGATGTCCATGTAGATTAAATTATCTCACCTGTGACTCGAAGAGGATGACCAATGCCTCAAAATATATGATATGCCTAAAAAAATGTGAAACTAAATAATCATGTCTAGAATAATATTCGAAAGCCCAAGTGTGGTACATACATAATAAGAGAGGGTCCATGTGGGTAAGGTGTTCTAAGCCATGGGTGTGATAATCCTTACAAAGCGCAATCACCTTTTACATAGAAAAATAATAAGTGAATAGTTAGTGCCTCGTAAATCATGTATCCTATCAGATCCACCTCATAATGGTCACATACTTACCTAGGACATGAATTCCTAACATTAGAGGGGATTTACCACCTCCGAAGGGGTAGTCAGATGGAGCCATAAAACCAAGCGCCCTAAGAATGGGGACTAAAAGGATATTCCATGACTATCCACCTGAGGGGATCTAGGTAACCTCTAACCAACACTTGTACATCAAAATCATGCCATCATGACCACATACAAAGAATTAATAACGCGTTGATCACATCAAAGTGGTCACATGTCATGAAAAATGTAGGGGATACTGCAAAGAATTTGGGGGGTAACAATTGGCTACAACTTGGGGACATGTGCTTATATCGAAAGTGCACGAGAAATCCAGAATCTTCCAGAAACCTGTAGACCTTAAAAATTCTCACAAAATGAATATTAAATGCAAGGAAGGGGAAGACACAAGCACATTTTCCCTTCCTTGAGATAAAAAATAAATCTAAGCATGAAATGAAAAGAATGAAGTACATAATGTCAAACCTTAGAGAATTTCATATAATGTAAACATCATTTCCTTTATTCAATAAAGATAAAATGAAACACACAAGCAGCTAAAGTCAGAAAATGTATTGTGGTACAAGGATTCCCCGAAGGCATTAGATATTACCTTGATAGAACAATTTCAAAGATTTCCCATTCACGAGAAAGGGAAACTTTTAACCATCCAAATGACTTAAGTAGAAATAATTGGTACCTGCAATATCTTCAATAATGTAAGGACCTACCCAAAGACTTTAAAACTTACCATGTTTATGTAACACCCATGTTTTCTGCAGCTTGTAAATATAACTATAACTTGCCAAAAAACTATGGGCAGACTGAATATGTGTGGATGTTGGAATCAATGAACCTTTTTGTTATAAAAGGTAATGTATGTATTTTTGTTATCAAATAAAATAAATAGTGTTTCATAACTGTTCAAGGGGTTTTCCAAGGTAGATCATGATGCTATGAGAGAGATGGTGAGGGGAACCAAAAATGGTTGATATGATCCCTACTAAACCAGTACCTTACTGGATTTAAATTACTTAGACCCAAAACAGTCCTCTGACCCATAAATAAGTTACCATTCAGGTTGGTAGTTGGGGAGTCCTCCTCAAGAGTTAATGAGGATATGGGAAAATTACCCATATGAAAGAATTCCTTACATGACCACGAACTATGGATTTGGACCCATGCAATATTGGTGAGGAAGGAAAGAAAATAAGGGAATTTGTGGGAAGAGGGGGATTACGAAGGAGATGAGTAGAGAGACCATATTTTCAGAAGGAGAGGAGGCTGTGCAACTCTCTGGTTCTAAAGAGAACTGAAAAATGAGTTTGTTCTAGGTATAGGAACTTGTTGGGAATCATCTTCAGTCCAAGCTAATAAATGGGGTTGCAAGAACATGAGTGACTGAGGAAGCACTTGTCGCAGACCCCCTTGCTTGGTAGAGGGAGAAATTATATGATAAATTATTGTGGGAAGAGGAGAGTAATCTCCATCCCTGGTTGTTGTTGAACGAGAAGGAAGAGTCTCTCTCAAAGCATCATGATATAGCTAGGGAGTGGCCAACGGTAAATATTTCTAGGAGTGTTGTGCCTACGGTTGGGTGGAAAAGGGCACCCCTCTCAGTGGTTTCTTCACCATCTAGTTTTCTTGATGAGTATTCTTATACCTACCTACTAGAATTGAAATGATTTAGGAATACGTTTACGATTTCTTCATTGGTTGGAACATCCTTAAGGGAATTTTCCCAATGATTTATTTAATAATGTAAAAGTCGATGTAGACTTCGCTAGAACACCTTAGCCCTATCGACCCTTCGAATTTACCTTCGCGGGTCACTAAAATCAAGCTCTATGGAAGGAGGGCGCATCCTTCAAACCCTTCATCGGTGTGACCAAGAGATCATGTCCAAAACCCTAACCAAATCACGACTAAGAGTTGATCATACAACCCCAAGACTTGTCAGAGGATCCATGTGACCAAGACCTGGGAACCCTTCGCTAGGTCCGAAAGGAGAGAATATATTATGGCTTCAGAACTCCTAGAGTTCGGAGCTCCGGGATTGTTGACGGGCGAAACAGTCCATCCGTCAACTGGGAGAGTGGAACCAGTCCGGGGTTGTCTAAATAACCCAAGCCGTTTGGTATGGACCACCCTGACGAGTTTAACGACTCCGTTGGCCGCTCTGAGGTCTTGTAAGGAAACCAAAGAGAAAGTGATCTGAGTTAAATAATCTAAACTAAGGAAACTAGAAACTAATAAAACAAACTAAAATAAACTAACTAACTAAATAAAAAGAAATCAAACTAAATTAGAGGAAACTAGAAACTAATAAAAC
>ML781776.1:218912-231625 GCA_009831015.1 Picea engelmannii
AATCATGTGATAAACCAGTGATCAAGTATCAACCAAAGACGACGACAATCTAATCAACGAAAGAAGTGTTTTCACACTTGCAGTTGTGAAAACTGGGTCGAAATTGAATTGTAATGGTCGTAAATATGAGACGAATGTCCATTAGCACAACGCGACAATGATTTGTCGTAATACAACAAGGGGTGTAGACAACTTTTGAGATCAATCGAAAAAAATTGGGTTGGCTGCCAACAGGGATGCTATGAATTTACAACCTTTGAAACCAACTGAAGGAAACATGCTGGTGCGGTTACCGTCGAGGTTGACCGACATCTGACAGTTTCCTGACCCGTGACTGTGGGATATGTGTTAGGATATTTAGACACTTAGGAGTTAGTTAAGATATACTTGGTCTAATGTGTCATTAGGAAAAATTGTGTTTCTTAGTGTGTTTATTTAGTATGCATTAGTATGCATTCGTAGTTAGGAAATCTGACGGTCATGATATGTTCCCGACATAGAGTGATCCGACGGTTCATACACTCCTCGATATTAATGGCCATTGACCCATGGCTTAACACTCGATTGGTTCATGATATCTATTTAAAGAGCATGGAAGGTCATTTTCCAATGATCAATTGTGAGAAACTCTATTGTAAAATCTCTTTGTAATCTTTTTATTTTGCATTAATAAACTGCTCCAAGTGGTCGCGTTGGCTGGGGCCGTGGATGTTTCCCCGTAGGGGTTTTACCACTTGAAAACATTGGTGTGTTGATGTTTTATATGGTTATGTGATTGGTTACTGAAGGTGTTCATCCTCTATTGGAATACGTATGTTGTTGAACATGGTATCATAGGTTGTTTGAAGATCTGCTCCTGTTGTAGATCGAGATCGTGAAGCCGAGTTGCCTCATCTCCATTTTGTATAATTTTTGTACATTTATGGGCTGAGAGGACTGTTCCATTGCGTCTAGAGCACTCATTTTATTTACGAACACTTTTTGTTTCACTCGAAAATGTTTCTGTTTTCCCAAGATACGACCCTTACAGTAAGATCCGAAGGTATAAAGTTTGAATACACATATTTTAAAATTTTTGCAGAGTAGTGTTTTGGTTTTATTTCAGTTTTGTATTATTTATTTCTAGGTTTCTACTCTTTAGATATGTGTATGCTCTTTTCCCTACTCCTTGTGCAATCTCAGCAAATCAGAAACAGATAGGAAAAGGTGCATCTTCCAGGTAAGCTAACCGAGATCTAACCCTTGTTGTCATCGAGAAGTGAAATTTGTTTCTTGTGTGAAAAGAGTTTTTTTGAGAACGCTCTCCAAGGCCGTCTTCCTCAACAACAACAACAACAACAACCCCAATCCTCCTTCCGAACATTACAATATGTTTTGCTAGACAATTTGGTTAAAAGTTGCCTTATTAAGTAAGAGGTCTTGAGTTCAAGTCTCTCTTTTGTTACTTTTTTTGAAAAAGTTCATGCTAACATTGTAAAATGTATTTCACTTCAAGTATAAAAGTGAATAACTATAAGTAGCTTTAATATTTTATTTTAGAGTTATTTATTTTGCATGCAACTTTTCTGTTATAAAGTAACTTCATTGTAAAAGTGATCCCCAGTTCTCTTTATAAAAGTGGGCCACTTCATAAAGAAACTTACACTATCACATGGTCATTTGGTTATCGTTTATGTCGTTTTTTAAAAGGACATAACTCTCACATCTAAAGTCCGTTTTCAGTGCCCTTTTTTTTTAAACGATGCAACTTTTCGAACTCTTTCCATTCAGATCATCAGTTTCAATTTTTAAATATGTATTATCTGCATATTTAATATGGCTTCCACAAGTAATATCTTACTTACCAGCACCAACTACTTCCAATGGAAATCCCATATGGAGGATTTATTAATAAGTAAAGGGTTGTACCAGATTACCTTGGGAAAGGAAACATCACCGACTGATGCTGATAGGAAAGCCAAATGGGATAATAGTAATGACGAAGCATGTGTATTAATTGGAATGTCCATCTCTCCTAATATAAGGTTCCAACTTTAATCAATTGATAAACCCAAAGAAGCTTGGGAAAATATTGAATCTGTGTTTGGTAAACACAATATTATTCAAGCACAACAATTAGAATATCAAGTATTAACTTTAAGTCCAAGTGATTTTTCTTGCATTGAAGACTATCTATCTAAGTTTAAAACACTCATAACTTTATGTGAAGAATGTAAGATAAAGATAGATGAAGATTGTTGCATCTATATTATTCTTTCTAAGCTAGGTAGTGCATATTCTGTGTTTGTATCTACCTTTTATGCCATGCAAGAGGCTCTAGGGGCAACTTATCAAAAAACTAGTCTTGAGAACTTTTGTTATGCTTTGATTAGAGAGAAAGATAAGCTAGTACAACTTGGAGTGATCAGCACTACAGGTACCTCCAACAAAGCCTTAGTTGTCCATCAGAAAGATAAACCTAAGAATCCCAAAAAGCAACATCCTCGCCACAACAACAAGCACTATAAGGGTCCCAAACCCACTCAAACAACTTTTTCACCTAATGAAGACAAAGGAGAAAAATATAAAAATAAGAAGACTAACACACATTGCAACTTTTGTGATAAACATGGTCATGATGAGTCCAAATGTTTCAATAAGATGGCAGCTTTAGAAGCAATGATGAAGAAGAACAACATTAGTATTAATTCTACTTCTTCTTCTCATGGACATGGACTTTCAACTTCTAGTATCCCCTTCAATACAACTTCTACTTCTACTTCTACTTCTGGTGAGTGGATTATTGATTCTGGAGCATCTTATCATATGGTTGAGGATAGAGACATATTTTCTACTCTAAATGAATGTAACACCAAGAAAATATTTGTTGGTGATGATAGATCACTTCGTGTTGAAGGATATGGAACCATTCAAGTAGAAAATGGTCATTTCAATGATGTATTATGTGCTCCAAGTCTTTCTTGTAACCTTCTATCAGTATATCAAATCACTCATTCAAGTGAAGGTAAAACCGTAGAGTTTTCACCTCACCAAATTGTAATCGAGGATCTAAAATATCCTAAGCATGTTCTTGCAACTGGAATTGTTGATGATATTACCAGGTTGTACAAGATTGACAACTTTGGGTCATCATCTTTTTCATCAGTTTTTGTTTCTCATAGCGATGACTTGAGAAAACTTTGGCATGAGAGGTTTGGTCATCTAAACTATCACTCATTGCAACAACTATGTAATCAAAAAATGGTGACTGGTCTTCCTCTTGTTTCATGAAGATATGGTGTTTGTGTTGGTTGTGTTCTCGACAAACATCATCAAGACAGTTATGACAAATGTGCCTCTTGGCATGCCTCAGGTCCTTTGCAACTTGTTCACAGTGATTTGTGTGGTCCACTTTCTTCTCCTTCTTTTCTGGGTGAAAGTATTTCTTAAATTTCATTGATGAGTTTTCCAGGAGTACTTAGGTTTACTTCTTAAAATTTAAGAGTGAAGTTTTTGATAAGGTTTTGGCCTACAAGGCCATTATAGAAAATAAATCTGGACATCAAATTCAAAGGTTAAGAACAGATAATGGAGGAAAATATGTGAACAATAATTTTACAAGTTACTTATCTACACAGGGAATCCAAATGCAACACACTGTTCCATATACACCACAACAAAATGGTGTTGTTGAACGAAAGGACCACACATTAAAATAAATGGTTAATTGTATGATCCAATATAAGGGATTAATTCTAAAGTATTGGGTAGAAGCCATCAACTGTGAAATTACATAGTAAATCGCACTCCCACGAAGGCTCTTAAAAATATAACACCGGAAGAAGCTTGGACTAAAATTAAACCAAATGTAAGTCACTTCCATGTATTTGGCAGTACAGCATGGGCTCACATTCCTGATGAGAAAAGGAAAGCATTGCAGCCTAAAAGTGAGAAGTGTATATTTGTTGGTTATTCTGAAGATGTCAAAGGTTATAGACTTCTTCAAACACATTGTAATGAAATTATTCTTAGAAGAGATGTTAAATTTGATGAAAATATCTTGGTATGCAAGCCTAATTCAACGTTTGTGCCTTCTTTGGCATGTAAGCCTAATTCAACGGTTGTTCCTTCTTCGGCCTACGAGCCATATTCAGCGTTTGTGCCTTCTTCTGTTCTGGTTTCTTATTCAGATGATGACAGTGAGGATGAAAATCCACCTCCGTCTGCTCACCTTCCTCTAGATGAGTCCTTTGAACCTGAAACAACACCAACTTCATCTCTTCCTAGATGGGTCCGTTCAACACGAGAAGAAACTGGTGATCTTGTCGATGATCCTTTAGATCAACGTCATACACGTTCATATTTCCAGCGAGCTTCTTCTATTTTGGCTCAAGTTTCAGAAACTAATGATCCAGAGACATTTGCAGAAGCTTCAAGTCATCCAGATTGGGATACAACAATAAATGAAGAGTATCGTTCTTTAATGGAAAACGATACTTGGGATCTTGTACCTCTTCCAAAAGGAAGAAAACTTGTCTGATGTAAATGAGTCTATAGAACTAAGTATGCATCAGATGGAAGTGTTGAAAGGCACAAGGCTCGGTTAGTTTCAAAAGAATTTTCCCAAGTTGAAGGAATTGACTATAATGAAACATTTGCCCCTGTAGCCAAAATGAATTCCATCCGACTTGTTCTTGCCCTTGCTGCCTCACATAAATGGGAGGTCCATTAGATGGATGTTAAATTCACCTTCTTGCGTGGAGATTTGCAAGAGAAAAGCTACATGGAACAACCTCCTGGCTATGTCTAGAATGACTCTAGCCTTGTTTTCTCCTTAAGAAATCTCTTTATGGTATCAAGCAAGCTCCCCGAGCTTGGTATGCCAAAATGGATAGATTTCTTATTGCCACTGGATTCTCTAGATGTCATTTTGATCCTAATGTCTATACCAACAAAGTAGGAAGCCATCTCATAATCCTTGTCCTTTATGTTGATGACCTTATCCTTATTGGTAGTGGCTCAAAACTTTTAAACCGTGTGAAAACCATCCTTAAGAAGAAATTTGAAATGATAGACCTAGGATTTTTGCACTATTTCCTTGGCCTCCAAGTTTTGCAAACCAATGCAGGAATTTTTATTTCCTAGTCTAAGTATGCTTGTGACCTTATTCATTGCTTTCACATGGACGATTGTAAACCAATCCCTTCTCCCTTACAATCTGGAGTCAAGCTTACTGCCACCTGTACTTCTCCCGAAGTTGATGTCACCCTGTACCGTCAGTTAGTTGGTAGCCTCTTATACTTGACTCATACACGTCCTGATCTTTCCTTTGTTGTTGGTATTGTTTCCCGGTATATGCAAACAACCCATGAAATCCATTGGAAAGCAGCTAAAAGGATACTTCTTTATGTCCATGGTACAGTTCAATTTGGGATACATTACAGTTCAGGGGGGACTCCTTTATTGGTTGGTTTCACTGATTCAGATTGGGTCGACAATCCTAATGATTAGAAGTCTACTGTAGGTTATGTTTTCATCCTTGGTTCAAAACCTGTCACTTGGGCCTATAAGAAACAACAGGCTATTTCACTTTCTTCAGCAGAAGTAGAGTACCGAGTAGCAGTAAATGCAAGTCAAGAAGCCTTATGGCTTCGACAGATCCTTTCGGAGTTTGGATTCCAGTAGCAGCATTTGACCATGCTTTGGTGTGACAATCAGAGTGCCATCAAGCTCACCAAAGACCTAGTTCAACATCATCATAGCAAGCACATCAAACTACACATACACTTCATCAGAAAAATCATTCATGATCAAGTTATTGAAGTGCTCTTTTTCCCTATAGAAGATCAAGTTGCAGACATTTTCACAAAGTCTCTTATAGAAGTGAAGTTTTCCAAACTTCGATCTATGTTAGGAGTTCAGGAAGTTGTCATTAAGAGGGGATAGGCTCTAATGCCTCCTTCCTTCTCCTATTGTGTCACCATTGTAAATCCTTCAATCCTATTCAAAGTTGTTCTTAAGGGGGGATGTTAGGATATTTAGACACTTAGGAGTTAGTTAAGATCTACTTGGTCTAATGTGTCATTAGGTAAAGGTGTGTTTCTTAGTGTGTTTCTTTAGTATGCATTTTTAGTTAGGAAATCCGACAGTCACGATATGTTCCTGACATAGAGTGATCTGACGGTTCATACTCTCCTCAATATTAACAACCATTGATCCATGGCTTAACACCCAATTGATCCATGATCTCTATTTAAAGAGAATGGAAGGTCATTTGCCGATGATTGATTGTGAGAAAATCTATTGTAAAATCTCTCTCTAATATTTTTCTTTTGCACTAATAAACTGCTCCAAGTGGCCACGTTGGTTGGGGTCGTGGATGTTTCCCCGTAGGGTTTTTACCATGTGAAAACATCAGTGTGTTGATCTTTGATCTGGTTATGTGAGTGGTTACTAAAGGTGTTCGTCCTATATTGGAATACCTGTATTTGCGAACAATATCTCCCATCGTTAAACCATGATCCACTTCTCGGTCATGAAGTGTTGAGAACCGTAGATCTGAGTACATTCGAGATCTTCCTTGACAATTGGATCTACATCTTTGTTAGTTCGACGTTGACCACTCTGCGTGAAAAGGAGTGTTAAGTGGGTGGAACCCCCGAACGACGAACTCACGAAGTGACGAGAACCATAGATCTAGGGATGCTTCAGGATCTCCCATGACTGTTGGATCTACATCGCGACCATTCTGGAGTTGACCACTTTGGGAGAAAGGGGGTGTTAAATGGGTAGAACCCCCAAATGACAAAGTCATGAAGGGACGAGGACCATCGATCTGAGGGTGCGTCAGAATCCCTCCTGAGCATTGGATCTAAACCATGGTTAGCCCGATGCTAACCACTGCGGGAGTAAAGAGGAAATTACACAGCGGAGCCCCCAAACACCGAAGTCATGAAGAAACGAAGGTCGTATATCTATGTATCTACGTGGACCCATCTCGATTGTGGGATATAAGGAGTATTGGGAGGCTACTGCAGGGAGTTCGGAATTCAGAGCTCCAGGATATTTCATAGGTAGGAGAAGCTACAAACTCCTATAGGATGTTAGTCTGAACTAACGCAACATGATGATGTCACCTAGGGTGATGTGGACCCATGTTCGACATGCCACATGTCACCTTGATTCGTTCTTTTTACAGACCTTGTATTCCCATTAGAATGTGACATGTGTCACCCATTAATGGGGCAACATGTCATCTCTACCCTTTATCGCAGGTTGTCCTCTTGGCACATGCTCGCTTGGTACAAAACCTAGTGGATTACCTAAGACACTGGGAGTTTGAGACTTCGGGGAACTTGGGATGTTGGAACATTGAGGTAGATTGACCAAAAGTCCGAACCCATCCGCCCCTACCTTTTCATTTAACATTCCACCACGTGTAAGTGTGGACCCTTCAGAAGTCTGAAGGTTTAGGGTGGTGTATTGAATAATTCAAAAGGGTCAAAGGTCAAAATCACGTGGTAGGATTCAAGGGTTTTAGGACTCTGAAGGATATGCAAATAGAGAAAAAAAGGACTTCAGCCCCGAACGTCCAAGTCCTGTAAGTCTGTGCATTAAATGAGAGTGTAACTTCCAATCCCTAGATCGTATTTGAGCACGATGATAGTTTTTGGAAAGATATTGACGAGAAGAAGGAGATGGAGATCCCGAGAAGATGATCCGATATCTTTGAGTAAAAGTGAATTTTTCCTTCTTGGGATCATTAACGAGTCACATAAAAGTCTTATTGGAGAACTTTTAAAGGGGTAACCCCCTATCCTACCCCATTCATAAGAAACTTATCTAAACAACTACTGAAAAAAGGAATACAACTTTATTTTGTTGTTATATGTTTGAAATTTTGAACTGTGTGTTGATAATGTTCCAAATAAATAAGTTGACTTCACTTTACGTATTGTATGTGTTATTCATAAACTAGTAGATAATTAACTAACATAAAATGTTTTGTCAGCGCTTAAGTAGTAAGTGGACAACAATAAAACTACATCGTAAAGGATAACACACCAAGAATTAGGGGAAAACTCTCACAACAGAGAGGAAGAATAGGATGAGAGGAGGGTGGTGGAAACCCCTCTAGATTTGGCTAAAACCGTGAGAAGCCTCATGGCGGAATTATAGAGTTGTAAGGATAACAATGAAAGGATAATAAAAGAGCAGGAAAAACAAGATAAAATTAACGCAGTCCTACTACAAAGTCTATCATATATACAAAGGTAGTTGCAACATGGACCAATAGTAAGTCACGTGGACAAACATCATACTAAGAAATCTCAAATTCCACCTGAGATATGAAATCATGGTATTGAAAGTGGCCACACAAGGAGGATCACCTCAAAGAAAGCCCAACATGGAGCCAAGAGACACTCAACAGAATAATCCTCTGGTGAGGAAACTAACAAATCCAAGGAATATTCTAGTAGCAAGACTAGTTCACATTCCCAGAAAAGAAGAAAGAAGATGAAACATTCCAAGAGCCATGACCGTGAAGAGTTTAAGAAATCCAAACCACCCACTTTCAATGGATAAATTAAGAAGGGGGAAGGAGAAAACATTTGGCTGCTCAGCTTGAAGAAGTACTTCAGAGTCCATGACTACTCTGAAATATTAAAGACTCAAATAGCCATTTTCAACTTGAATGGAAAGGCCTCCATTTGGTGGGAGGATCCTAGGAATGTGAAAGGAATCAATCAGAAGGATTTGTCATGGAAATAATTCGATAAATACTTCAAGAAGAAGTATCTTTCATAAAAATAATTTGATGGGAAGACCAAGGAGTTCTATGAATTCAAGTCGGGACAACTCATAATACATGAATATATCAACAAATTTCTTGAGTTGATAAGGTATGTTCCCTACATAAAGGATGAAAAGGTAAATATGAAATGATTCATTAGTGGATTTCCTCAGTCCTTTCAAGACAGAATTGAATTTGATGAACCCAAGACCTTAGAAGATACTATTCAGAAGGCAAGGTAATGCTATGAGAAACTCAAGAATAAGGAAAAACCTCATAAGGACTTGAAGAAGAAAAGTAATTTGAGATTCAAGAAGAAGGATTTTAAATCCTCAAGATTTAAGAATCATGGGAAAAATTCTAAGATGAGTCTTCCTACTAAAAGTGTATATCATCAGAACTTCCCATCTCAGAGTGGTAATAAACCCTTTGGAGTAGCCCCAGGTAAGGCTGATAACACAAAGAGAGAACCATTGAAATGTTGGGGTTGTGGAGAAGAAAGTTTGATGAGGGACTGTCTACATAGGAAACAAAACAATATGAGGGTCTACAATTTCAAAGAGGATACCATAGTCAATGATATGGCTAGGAGCATGCCACAAATTTATGCTGCCTTGGATAATAGACAAGCTGACCACCAAGCTTCAGTGGTGGATATGGAAGGTATGATTGTCAATCAACTAGTTATCATTTTAATCAAGCCTGGTTCTAATTTGAGCTATGCTTCCCCTCAAACTATTGAGAAATGTAAATTTCAGCAAGTAAAACATGCTAAATCATGGTTGGTACAACTAGCCACTGAAACCAAACAAAAAGTAACAAAGGTCATACCATCATGCGAATTCATTATGAATGGATTACCCACCCAAGAAACTCTAAATATGCTCCCTTTAGGATCTTATGATCTACTGATTGGCATGGACTAGTTGGCTTCCCATAAAACCAAGTTGGAATTTTATAATAAAACTTTGGAGTGTGAATGTGAAGAAGGGAGAAAAATAACCCTACAAGGAATTCAAAATAATGTCTCAGTGAGACAAATATCATCCCTTCAAGTGAAGAAGTATTGCATAAAAGGATGTCCATTATATGTAATACAAGTGTTGGACTCTATTGAGAACAATAAACCAGTCCTAGAGGACCATCCCATATTAAGAGAGTATAAATATGTGTTTCCAGAAGAGGTACCAGGTCTTCCTCCAAGAAGAGATATGACTTGTCAATTGAACTTGTACTAGGAGCGGTGCTAGTGCCTATAACACCCTATAGAATGAGTACACATGATTTGGTTGAGCTCAAACTATAGTTAAAGGATATGTTGGACATAGGATACATTCGGCCTAGTGTGTCTCCATGAGGAGCACTAGCCTTGTTTGTGAAAAAGAGGGATGGCACACTCAAGTTGTGCATAGACTATAAGAAACTCAATAAGATGACCATTAAGAATAAGTATCCCTTTCCAAGAATCGATGACTTGTTTGACCAATTAACGGGTGATACAATTTTCTCCAAGATTTACTTGAGGTCTTGATACCATCAAGTTCGAATGGATGAAGAAATCCAAAAAACAACCTTTAGGACAAGATATGGTCACTATGAATTTGTGGTGGTTCCATTTGGAATTACCAATGCACCAACCACTTTTATGTGCTTAATGAATAATGTACTCAATAAGTTTTTTGATATATTTGTGTAGGTTTTCACTAACGATATCCTAATATATTCTAAGAGTAGGAAATATCATGAAGAACATATCAAGTTAGTGCTTCGAGTGCTAAGAGAACATCATCTCTATGATAAGTTTAGTAAGTGTGACTTTTTCCAGAAACAAGTCCATTACTTAGACCATGTTATGTCTGAAGAAGGAGTGGCAATTGATCCTAACAAGATCAAATCCATTATGGATTGGCCTACCCCAAAGGATGCATATGATATTAGATCATTTACGAGCCTAGAAGGATACTATAGAAGGTTCATAAATGGATTCTCCAAGATTGGTTGCCCAATCAACTCCCTTCAAAAAAAGGGAGTTAAATTTAGCTGGACATCAGAATGTGAAGAGAGATTCCGAGAGTTAAAATACCTTCTAACCAATGCACCTATGCTAAATATTTCAGACCCAAACAAGGACTCCCTTGTGTGTACATATGCCTACAAGGAAGGGCTCAGAGGAGTCCTTATGCAAGAAGGACATGTCATTTGCTTCACTAATGATATCCTAATATATTATAAGAGTAGGAAATAACATGAAGAACATATCAAGTTAGTGCTTCAAGTGCTAAGAGAACATCATCTCTATTCTAAGTTTAGTAAGTGTGACTTTTTCCAGAAACAAGTCCATTACTTAGGCCATGTTATTTTTGAATAAGGAGTGGCAGTTGATCATGACAAGATCAAATCCATTATGGATTGGCCTACCCCAAAGGATGTATATGATATTAGATTGTTTATAGGCCTAGCATTATACTATAGAAGGTTCATAAATGGATTCTCCAAGATTGGTTGCCCAATCACCTCCCTTCAAAAAAAGGGAGTTAAATTCATTTGGACATTAGAATGTGAAGAGAGATTCCAAGAACTAAAATACCTTCTAACCAATGCACCTATGCTAAATATTTAAGAACCAAACACAAACTTCCTTATGTGTACATATGCCTGCAAGGAAGGGATCAGAGGAGTCCTTATGCAAGATATTTGCTACGAATCCAAAAAAATGAATGAGCATGAAATCAATTATGTGACCCACGATTTGGAGTTGGCTTCCATAGTACATTCTTTAAAAATGTGGAGGCATTACCTCCTAGGTGGAATATTTTTGCTTATGACAGACCATAGTGGGTTGAGATATTTGTTTGATCAACCAAAACTCAATGCTAGACAAGTTACATGGATGGCTCTCCTTAGCGAGTTTGATTTTGAAATCAAACATATCAAAGGAAAAGAAAATAGGGTGGTTGATGCCCTTAGTAGAAGTATGAAAGTGATTCACTTGGTATATGTAAGCACCTGTGAAACAGACATCAGGGAGAGATTCAAAAGTGCACAAAAAATAGATGCATTTTTCAAGACTGTGAAATCATACTTAGAGAAATAGCCCATAGGGCTGAAGTACGAGGGTTATCAATTGTTGAATGATGGCCTGCTAACTTACAAAGGTAGGTTGTATATTCAAAATTGTGACGACTTGAAGAGGTTCATAATGGATGAACTACACAAAAGACCATATACTGGACTAAAAAAGGACATAGCTGATTACTTAGCTAAATGTCTACAATGTCAGCAGGTTAAGGTAGAGAACCAACATCTAGCAGGGATATCGCATGTTGGATTACTGAGAGGGGGGGTGAATCAGTAATAACGTAATTATAATCCTTTTTCTTCATATGTTATATCAATGTATACTTATTATCCAATAATAAGTAGTAATAAATAAACAATCACACACATGCCCAGTACACCAGTGTTTTACGTGGAAACCCAAATCGGGAGAAAACCACGGAATGCTTTTTCTTATATGTCTTGAAGAATTACATTCATTGGAAGCACCAACTTCCTTTGTTTTCCAGCTTCAACTGGAAGGAGGCTCCAACCTCCTAGTTTCTCAAGCTACAACCTGAGGGAAGCTCCAACTCCCCAAATCTCTGGCTACAACCCCCAATGTTCTTCGACTACAACCGGAATGTGGCTACAACCACCTGTCCTTGCCCTGTCCTTCCACCCTGAAGTAGAAGTAGAATGATGGAACCACTATCACACTATCACTGTGAGATATACTACTGTAAACATGTACCAATAATTCTGAACCATGCATCAACCATGCATCAACTTGTACCTCAACCTGTAATCAACCTGTACCATAAACAAGTGCATCAACTATGCACCAACCTGTAATCAACCTGTACCATAAACAAGTGCATCAACCATGCACCAACCTGTAATC
>ML781776.1:251546-262073 GCA_009831015.1 Picea engelmannii
GAGGGTCCTCCAACTTTGTAAGGCCATAACTCTCAAACCGTGAGGAGTTATGTGACGTTATACATACCACCAGAAATGGCATGACATGTACTATCCATATAGAATAGTATTATCTGAAAATATATCATAACTCATACCATTACTCATCAAACAAACTTGGGTCCATTACCCAAACCCGAGGTCTCCAACTTCTCATGGCCATAACTCTAATCGTGAGGAATTATGTGACATTCCACATACCACCGGAAATGACATGACAAGAAATATCCATCTAGGATATTTTCCCTGACAAATTCACTTTCCTTCATCTCATTATTCCACAATTAAGCATGGGTTATCTTACTCCACAAAGCGTCTTCCCGTGAGGGATTTCACCATAAGGGGACCACTTTGGAGTTCATCCATATTTACTTCTTATCAACCATGAAAAAACAATAATGAGTCATATTTACATCAAGCACTATTGGGTCCATTACCCAAACCTTTGTGCTACGGGTCTTTCTTCAAGGGTTGACATCAATGACAACCAACCTTAATCAACATCGCAGCCCCTACCAATCCCAGAATGGAAATGGGAAACCATCTCCATGGATTTCATCACAGGGTTACCAAAATGAACCAAACAGAATGATGCCATCATGGTAGTTGTGGACAAAATGAGCAAGGATGCTCACTTTATTCCCATCAAATCAACCTGCAAGGCAATAGATATTGCCATTATTTTCATGAAATAATTATTTAGACTCCATGGCATGCCTAAGGAAATCATATCCAACAGAGATACAAAATTTACTTCAAACTTTTGGAAATCTCTGTTTGTTGGGTTTGAAACTAAATTACTATTTAGTACAACCTATCACCCTCAAACTGATGGGAAGACATAGAGGGTAAACCAAGTGTTAGAGGACATGTTAAGGATGCATGTAATGGATCAACCCAAGAAGTGGGAAGACTACCTACAATTGGTAGAGTTTTCTTATAACAATGGATATCAAGAGTCATTGAATATGAGCCCTTTTGAGGCCATATATGGTAGACAATGAAATATTTCAATCAGCTAGAATAACCCAGTAGACAAAATTACAATCACACCATATATGCTAAAGGAAATGGAACAACAAGTAGTTCATATAAAACAAAATTTGAAAATAGCTCAGGATAGATAGAAAATCTATGCAGACAGAAAAAGGACTCCTAGAGAGTTCAAAGCAAGGGACCATGTATATCTCTGAGTTAGGCCCAGAAAAATTTCCTTGAGAATGGGAGATTGTGCCAAGATAGCACCTCGGTATTGTGGACCCTTTGAAATTTTGGATAAAGTGGGACCTGTAGCATATAAAATCGCACTTCCTCCCACAGTAAATGCATATAATGTTTTCCATGTTTTGTTACTGAAGAAATATGTACATGATTCTAATCATATAATTGATTGGTCTGTGATTTAGGTGGAACCTGAGGGAGAATTCCTTCCAGAGCCACAATGCATAATAGACAGGAAGGAAATACCACTCAGGAACAAAACCATTGCACATCACTGGAAACACCTTGGTCAAGATGAAGCTACATGGGAAATGGAGGATGCCACGAAACAAGCATACCCATTTTTTTTAAACTTTTGTACATACAGAGCAGATCGGTAGGTAGAACATCGAGGATGGTGTTCCTTTAAGAGGGAGGGGATTGTAACACCCATGTTCCCCCAGCTTGTAAATATAACTATAACTTGCCAAAATACTATGGGTAGACTGAATATGTGTGGATGTTGGAATTGATGAACCTTTTTTTTATAAAAGCTAATGTATGTATTTTTGTTATTAAATAAAATAAATAGTGTTGCATAACTATTGAAGGGGTTTTCCAAGGTATATCATGATGCTATGAGAGACATGGTGAGGGGAACCAACAATGGGTGAGATGACCCCCACCAAACCAATACATTACTAGATTTAAATTACTTAGACCCAGAACAATCCTCTAACCCATAAATAAGTTACCAGTTAGGTTGGTAGTTGGGGAGTCCTCCTCAAGAGTTAATGAGGGGATGGGCAGAGTACCCATCTGAAAGAATTCCCGATGCAACCACAAATTGGGGATTCGAACCCACACAATCTTACTGAGGAAGGAAAGAAAAGAAGGGAATTCATGGACATAGGGGGATTACAAAGGAGATGAGTAGAGAGACCATATTTCTAGAAGGTGAGGAGGGTGTGAATCTCTCTGTTTCTGAAGAGAACTAAAAAATGAGTTTGTTCTAGGTACATAAAATTTTTGGGCATCATATTTAGTCCAACATGATAAACGGGGTTGCAAGAAGATGAGTGATTGAGGAAGCACTCGTCGCAGACCCCCTTTTTTGGTAGAGGGAGAAACAATCTACTAAATTTACATGGGAAGAGGAGAGTGATCTCCATCCCTAGTTGTTGTTGAATGAGAAGAAAGAGTCTCTCTCAGAGAATTATGATCTAGCTAGGGGGTGGCCAGTGTTAAATCCGTCTAGGAGTGGTTGTGCCTATGGTTGGGTGGAAGAGGGCACCCCTCTCAGCAGTTGCTTCACCATCTGGTTTTGTTGATAAGCATTCTTATACCTGCGTACTAGAATTGAAATAATGGTTGAATGTCTGTGTCTACGAGTAAATTTTTTATTGTGCGATTAATGTAGAAATGCTTATTGTTTCTTTGTGAACCCTTTCTTTTGAATGGTTTATGTTTGCCTCAGTTTATCAGTCAGAGAGCTATGAGACGTCGGTCTTCAAATGAATTTAGGAATATGTTTACAATTTCTGCACTGGTTGGAAAATCCTTAAGGGAATTTTCCCAGTGATTGATTTTATAATGTAAAAGTTGAGGTAGAATTTGCTAGAACAACTTAGCCATGTCGACCCTTCGAATTTACCTTTGTGGGTCACTAAAATTGAGCTCTGTGGAAGGAGGGTGCATCCTTCAAACCCTTTGTCAGTGTGACTAAGGCCTCATTTCAATGACCCTAACCAAATCATGACTAAGAGTTGAGCGTCCAACCTTAATAATTGTCAGAGGATCCATGTAACTAAGACCTGGGAACCCTTCGTTAGGTCCAAAAGGAGTGAAGATATTCTGGCTTCGAAACTCCAAGATTTCAGAGCTCCGGGATGCTATAACTTTACAACCTTCGAAACCAATTGAAGGAAACCTAGTCGTGTGGTTACCAACGAGGTTGACTGACATCTGGATTTTTCCTTAGCCATGACTATGGGATATGTCCCATCATTAAACCCTGATCCACTTCCCGATCGTGAAGGGATGAGAACCGTAGATCTTAGGACATTTTTGATCATCTCTAACCATTGGATCTATGTCATGGTCAGTCCAGTGTTGATCACTCTGGGTGAAAAGGAGTGTTAAGTGGGTGGAACCCTCGAACTTCGAAATTGCGAAGTGATGCGAACTGTAGATCTAGGGATGCTTCAGGATCTCCCATGATCATTGGATCTACGCCAAAGTTAGTATGACGTTGACCACTCCAAGAGAAAGGGGGTTTTAAATGGGTAGAACCCTCGAACACGGAAGTCCCGAACATGGAAGTCATGAAGCGACAAGGAACTTTGATCTGAGGGCACACAAGAATCCCTCCTGACCATTGGATATAGACTGTGGTCAACTGAATCTGACCACTCCGGGCGTAAAGAGGAAATTATACAACAGATCCCCTGAATGTCGAATTCATGAAGAAATGGAAGCCATAGATCTATGGATCTATGTGGACCCATCTCGACCATGGGATATAAGAAGTATTGGGAGGATGTTGGCAGGATTTTAGACTTCTAAGCTCCGAAATATTTCGTAGGTAGGAGAATATATAGACTCCTGGAGGATGTCAGTTTGAAGTGACGTGGCATGATGACGTCACCTAGGGTGAAGTGGACCCATATTCTGCATGCCACGTGTTGACTTGATTCTTTATTTTTACAAACCTTATATTACCATTATAATTTGACACATGTAACCCATTAATGGAGCAACGCGTTATCTCTACCCTTTATCACTTGTCATCCTCCTGGCGCATGCTCGCTTGGCACAAAAGCTGGTGGACTACCTAGGACACTGGAAGTTTCAGACTTCAGGGAAATTGGGATGTTGGAATGTTGGGGTAGATCGAACAAAGGTACAGACACACTTGCCCCTACCTATGCATTTAATGCGCCACCACATGTAAGTGTGGACCCTTTGAGAGTTTGGAGGTTTGGTGTGGTGTATTGAATAAGTCAAAAGGGTTGAAGGCCAGAACCACATCGCAGGATTCTGGAGCTTCGAGACTCCGAGGGATATGAAAATAGAGAAAAAAAGGGCATTCAACACTGAATGCTGAAATATTGTAAGCCTGTGCGTTAAATGAGAGCGTAACTTCCAATCCCAAGCTCAGATTTGAGCATGGTGACAGTTGTTGGAAATATCTTGATGAGCAGAAGGAGATGGAGATATCAGGAAGAGGATCTGAGATATTTAAGTAAAATAAATTTTTTTATAACCCATCCCTCTAATGGATACCTAAGGGGTCGGGTGTGTTACAATTTAACTTATTTTTCATTTTGTTTGTTCCATAAGAGGACAAGGCCTCCTTCTAAAATTTTCATTAGCAAGTATTTTTGTCAAATTTACTCTTTGTTTTTTCTTGATTGTGTATCAGGTGATCAAAATCATGTCTTTGTTTCTCATCAAGATCAATCAATTCATTAATTCTACCTTGCACTGCATCAGGATAGGAGGAGTGTTGTTGCATGGACCTATAAACCGAGATCTTCAAATGAACTAGCAATGTTACTTCCATCTCATAAACTATCTCAAATGTGATATTTCTAGTGGAGTCTTTCATAGTTATTTTATCTGCCCATAAAGCGTACCTTATCTTGATATCCCAACTTTTCTTATTGTCCCCCACTATATGCTTAAGAATAGTTATCAAATTCTTATTTCTTGACTTAATGAGACCATTCCCTTTGGGATAATAATTGGAGGAATGGGATAGGACAATGCCATAGTAAAAAAAAAACATAGAAAACTATGTGGAACTAAATTATTCGAAATTGTCGGTGGTGATATTTGTTGGAACTGTGAAACTCGTGATGATTCTTTCTTCCAAGAAATCCATGACTAATTTATCCGTGGCCCTGTTTTTTGGTATCGCTTCAATCCATCCGGTGAAATAATATATTGTTGTAAGAATCCATTTATTACCATTTCTTGAATTATCCTTGAATTCTCCGATAAAATCAAGATCCCATTGTTGGAAGGGTGCCTCTACTACAACTGGTTGAAGAGGGAGGGCTATGTTGGGTAAATTAATTGTCCTTAATAAACCCCTTTTACTTGTCAATCCAGTTTGTAATCTTTTGATATGTATACACAATATGTCTAGGTAAAATATGGAAGTCTAAAATATTCTTTCTTCTTAGAGGACAAGTAAACCACACTGCAATCCAATCATTCATAAAAACACAAAGAAACTAGCAAGCAAACCCTTTTGGATAACTTCACTTTTTCCATATGAATGAGATCAAGTATGAGAAGAAATTAAATAACTTTATATGTCATGCATATCTATGATATATGAATGATCATGTTCTGTGATTTGTTCTCATCTTAATTCTCAATTTGTGGATGCTATGTTAGAAAAACAAGATCACATAGCAATAAAATAAAACATATGTACAAATAAAACAAAGAAGATGCACAATACAATAGAGACACAGATATTCTTGGTTCACCTAGTGTGGGCTACGTCCACCAAATAAATTGTTAGATCCTTCCTTTATTATTATCCAACAAATGAAGGGATACAACCTACAACATATCAGTTGTAACTTCCTCCTCTTTCTCTCACAATATCCTCTCTTAGAATGCAATATTCACTCACTCACACAGCCACAATACAATTACCTCATACATAAAAGAGGGGTTCCTTCTATGGAAAAAATACCTAACATAACTTCTACTGTCAAATTTGCGACCTTAAAATAAATGGTCCAGATTGACTACAGAATTACAATATTTTGTAAGGAAAATTTTCCCAAAATTTCACTTGGGGGGCATTTCCCCCAAATCCCCCACATGTGGGGGGGCTCCAAAATTTCTCTCTACCCCCCCCTAGACACCCATGGTGAGAGATGTGAGGGGAAATCCCCCCCACTCCCCCTGTCGGGTAATGGTGTCCAAACATAGTTGAAACAAGACCTCTAAATCAGGAGGATAATCAAGCTCCACAACCAACATGTTAAGGGTTCACACACAAAAATACTCAAATGTTGGTAGAGAACTTGAAAGCAAGAACAAATAATTAATTCTTTTATCAAATCTCCTTCTAGGATCCAAGATGCAATATTTCAATTAATAGGATAAGTGCTCATGCTTTGTATGTGAGGTTAGATTTGATAGCAAGAATCATATTTACTGTCCAAAACTAATGAAATAGAGTATGAAGTATGATCATAAGTTTTACCCAAACCACTCCCTTTAATCAATCAACTATAAGGGTATTGAATCTCCATTCATATATTATTGATCTTAGATTGAATTTATTAGTCTAGAGGTAAATCTTATGAACAATGAGTCTAACACTCAAAATGTAAGGTATTGGATCTATTATAATAGTTGAAAACATAAATATTGCAGAGAATAACAGCAGAAAAACACAATAGATGAAACCACAACACAAAAATAATACCTTTATTGATAGGAAAAAATGTTCACTTGCCTCTTCGAGGGGGAAACCTCCAGTAGAGAAACACTCTATTACAATAATTCTCAAGACAAAACTATGCATACCCTCTACTCCTATTTATACTAAATCTATCTTCCCAAAAGAACAATTCAGAGGAAGATCCTTCTAGAAGCATAAGCTTCTATTAGGTCTTGTTACATTTGACTTATTCTTCCTTATTGCTAGGTCTTACTAATATCGTCCTTTATTACATGGATATACATTATTCAGCCTATGTGATGGGTTAGGGAGGTTAGGTCCCTAACATGCCCTCCCCCTTGAAGAACAACCTTGTCCTCAAGGCTTGAGATGAGGAAATTATTATAGAATGGTGTTCGGCTCCCAAGTGGTGTCTTCTGGAGTTGTATCTTTCCACTGGACTAAAACTTCCTTGATGGTGCACTGATGGAGACAATGCTCTCACTGGTCCAAGACTGCTTGTGGATGCAACCATATGGAACCTTCTTCATCCAACTCAAGGAGATTGGTTTGAGTTTAGCACTTAGTTTCAATCACCTTCTTTAATTAGGAGACATGAAAAATAGGATGGAGCTTAGAATGACTGGGTAGAGCTAACTGGTAGGCCACCAATCCCACTCGCATGAGCACTATATAAGGACCATAAAATTTGGGAGCAAGTTTCTGACATTGTTCAGCTTTGAGTGAAGTCTTCTTATAAGGTTGCAGTCGAAGAAACACCTGGTCCACTTCAAAAAATTGATGTTCGGAATTACCTTGATATGCTTGTTGCTTCATGCGATTCTGAGCTATGATCAAATTGTCTTTGAGGGCACGAATAATATCCTCTCGGACTATAAGATTATTTTCAACCTACTGAACCTTTGAAACCCTTGACATATATGAGAGAACCAACGGTGGATTTTGGCCATATACTGCTTCAAAAGGAGTCATGCGATGATCTGGGATCTTTTCATCGAAGTGACTTATAAAGAATTGTATTAAATGAGCATAAATTAAAGTGCACCATTAAATAATGAAAATATAAATAATGAATAGACGTAAGCATCAAATATGAACAAAAAAACTTGATAATGGAGTTCGTCCCTGGTGAACTACGTCTCCAGGTACTGCTCTCAAATGGGTAGGCCTTTTTATTAACTCAACAAAAGAATATGGCAAAATACATAAGTATACCTCATTATGGAATCAGGCTACAAAATCTTTGCTCAGATAAGAAAACAAACAACACCATTGAATTCGTGGCATTGAATTACCCAAAAATGATTGTCTCCACGCCTCAATCCAACTCTAGCACTCCAAATCCCAAGAGAAACTTTGTCTTGGTTTCCAATCCCTACATCTTGCAATTAATACCAATAAAATGTTTTGTAATCCATGCTCGGTTGTACCGTCACGCGTCTCCCCCTTCAACACTGGGCAAATTCAAAATTAAAGTAATATTTTGGGTGTTGTAAATAACAGAGGTTGTTGGCCTAGTGATTGGTGGAGCATTTGTTAAGGCATAGATAAAGGGGGAGGTCACAGGGTCGAGCTCACGGGCATCCCCTTTTGGCAAGGTTCCGTCGGATTTGGTGGACCTACCAATCCTTTTTATTTTTTGGAATTTTGTTCTCGGGCCCTCATTGGGAATTTTCCCACTGCCACGTGGAAGCCCATGGCTGGGCCACGTTGAAGCCAACCATTGGGCCAGGTCAACCAATTGTACAACCACCTGCCATGTCAGCATACAGTCTGCCACCTCATATTCTACCTCATCCTTCCACATCACCATACAGTCTTCCATGTGGTTGTATGGACTTCCATGTGGCACATTTTTACTAGTCCACAAAATGACCCGAAAATGCCAAAAATGAGAGACACGTTGTAGCCTCTAGTGTTTCCACATCACCATGATGATGTCATGTTGATGTTAACATGACATGTGTAACCTCTTACATGTGCCACATATGTTGTACAGATGTTGATGTCATCCGTACTAATGCTGACATCAGCAGTACAGATGTTGAATCATCCCCTGTAGATTGGGCTAGGTTGACCAAACTTTGACCATGAATATCTTTCGATCCGTAGATCCATTTGATGATCCGTTTACATCGTTGGAAAGATTGTGACACGATATTCATGATGATGCCATTTTCACTGAGTTTTGAGGACTTTTAATATTTTCCCTTTCTCTACCTGTAGAGGCCATTCTAAGCTTCCTGAGTTGCTTATGAGAGTTCTGAGTTGTCCTTAGTCTTATCTGGATCCTTTTTGGATCACGCCTTCCCACTGAGATCGTTTTGGACCACAAAAATCTTTCGTCAATCAAAAAATAAGTGAGAGAAGAGTTCCCTCACCTTGTCCTTCCCAATCCACTTTGTTTTGCTTGGATGTGTGCCCTTTAAGACTACTCGATGATAATCAATTGTTGGCACAAGGGGCAGAACCAAGGTTCAACGCTTTAAAAATGAACCAACAAAACCCTAACTATAGGCCCTTTTGAAAACACCTGCGAAGCAGGCGAAGTCTCACCCGAGGTAGAGGCAGGGGGGGTTACAGGACTCAGGTGTCTGTAACCAAGCTGGGACATAGATCTGTGATTATAACACTTCACAAAGTACTTAGAAAATAACATGCATTATCTTATCAAATTTATTAATATTGCAGAACAAACCCTAAGGTTAGATCGGTGCAGTAACAATGACAAATACACATCACACTTAGCATCATAAGTTAGATCTAGCACATTCAACATAAATAAAGCACTAAGCATTCATAGATCTATCTATCATATATAAAAATCAATGCCCTAAGCAGATTCACAATATAAACATCATAGCACAAAGCAAACCATCAACACATGATATACGTGGTTCACCCCAGTCGGGGGCTACATCCACCAAATGATTCTTCTTCTTTATTAGGCTTCAATCTCTTATATTTGTATGCTGTTGTGCACTAATACATAGAGCCAAGCTTTGCACCAGACATGTGATCTGCGCACTAAGCACCAGATCCACCTTCCCAAAATTAGGTCAAGGCACAGAGCCAACTCCTTTATCAAGCACAGAGCCTTACATACATGTTCTATTGCACAAAGCAACTCATAACTACTTGCCTCTTACACTTAGCCAATCACACCCCTCACTACATTACATTATTTCTTATTTATATTTTTTCATATACAAAAAGGCCCAATCATGGGTAAACCCATGGGCCGACATCCCATAAGCCATTACAAAACCCTAAGAACCCCATGTTGGGTTTAGAAAGCCCACAAAACAAGTGAGATCCATGATCTCAGCTCTACCTGGGCACTCCATCTTCGGTCACTGCATAGAAGTCCAAAAATTGGTCAAACCTGACCAATATTTCCTCAAAACTTGGTTGAGGGACAACATGCCCCTAGCACTCACCTGTGAATCATCCCAATCCACTCAGATCTGGGCAATGCTACTTCGAAGGCCTTGATATTAGATTGAGCCACCTCGAGTTGTTGCTTCACCTGAGCCTGTTGCTCAGTGAACTCCTAGATCATTCACTATGTAAAAAACCCTTCCAGGTATTGTTCCACTGTCATAACCACTTGGTCCAGTTGTGAACATATTCCTTCGATCTCTTCAAACACAATGTAGGCTTCCTCATACACCGGTTGTAGTCTCTGTGTGACTTCCATTACTCTACCCTGGTGTTAAGGTCCTAACCCACACATAGGTAGATCAATGTATTCGGATGTAATAAAGGTCAATATTAATAAGACCTTTCAATAAAATAGAATAAGGCAGATGTAAGAAGACCTAATAGAAGCTTTCGCTTCTAGAAGGATCTTC
>ML781776.1:266702-283308 GCA_009831015.1 Picea engelmannii
CCGGGTACCTCGAAGGTCCAGGCGGTCGACCAAACACTTACAGTCTGAGAGGATATCCTTCATACCCTTAAAGAGAACTTGGTCATGGCCCAGAATAGAATGAAGCAGCAAGCAGATCAAGGTCGCTCGGAACGTCAATTTGTTGAAGGGGATCAGGTGTTTCTGCAGCTGCAACCATATAAGAAAACTTCCCTCAAGGCCGAGCAGTGTCAGAAGCTAGAACCCAAATCTTATGGCCCTTACACAGTTCTAAAGCGTGTGGGACAAGTCGCATATCAGTTAGCTCTGCCCAGTCAGTCGAAGCTACATCCTGTTTTTCATGTTTCCTGCTTGAAGAAGGTGATTGGAACCAGGTGCCAAATTCAAACCAACCTTCCAGAGTTAGTTGAAGAAGGATCCATTTGGCTACAACCAGAAGCAGTTTTGGACCAGAGGGAGCGTCGCATGTGTCAGAGAACCATCAAGGAAGTGCTAGTACAATGGAAAGATATGACTCCAGCAGATGCCACTTGGGAACCAGCTACCATTCTGCAGCAGTTTCCACATCTCAAGCCTTGAGGACAAGGCTGTTTTTAAGGGGGCAGACATGTTAAGGTCCTAACCCACACATAGGTAGATCAATGTATTTGGATGTAATAAAGGTCAATATTAATAAGACCTTTCAATAAAATAGAATAAGGTGGATGTAAGAAGACCTAATAGAAGCTTCTACTTCTAGAAGGATCTTCCTCTAAATGCTTCTCTTAATAGACATAGTTAGTATAAATAAGGGTTGAGGGTATGAGAACCCTAGCTTGGATATTATTGTAACAGAGCGCTGCTCGACTGGAGGTTGCCCCCTCGAAGAGGCCCGTGAACATTGCTATCTGATTGAAAGTGCTATTTCTGTTGCTATTTCGTATATCATTTCTGTGTATTGTGAAGATTATGCTGTATATTTTACTGTTATTCTGTCATTTCTAGCATTTCATTTCTGTTCTACATATTTTATATATCTGGTATCTTGCACCTGGATGGTAGTAATCTATTTTCTGACCGCGCACTGTTCTTGTGATATCTTCATTCTCTCTATTGCAGTGAGTGACTTCATCTGTGCTTTAACTGACGGTGCCTACTGTTGCACCTCCTATAGTTGTGCTTCTAACTTCCTAAGCCATGGATCTTCCGTGAGGCGTTCATAGGTGTGTGTGCTTCTATCGCTCAACTATTTGCATTCTTAGGAGAGGGTTATGATCCTTTCGACTGTTCTCTTAGTAGTTTCCTCCCTCTGGTCGTGTACTTTCTGCAGAGTGCTTGGTACTTCTTGGATCTCCAACTCCATTACCCTTGCTTGAAGTTGTTGGATATCCTCAACGAGCTTCATCACTTGAACCTCGACTACCTCATTTTCCTCCTGTGCCAAGCCTAGCATAGAGTGAAGTTCTCTACTCACCACTTCTTTGACTGTAGTTTGCTTTACAAGAAGCTGGTCCTTTTCCCTCAGTATCTTCTCTTTGTCCTCCTAGAGCATCTCCCGAAACTTATCCTTTTCATTTTCATAAGCAGTTACGTAGTACCACAAAATTCGTAGTTGCTCTAAGGATTCCTCTTTCTCTTTATTTAGGGATTCTATAAACTTCTCATTCTCCTATTGGACTCACTAAATTTGAGCCATTGTTGCATTTGTAAGTCTTTGAAGTTGGGTTGGCTCATCCCCCAACTCTACAGTCTCTGACGAGGAAGGCGTAATAGGGACTGCATGGACTGAGCGAATAGCTTCTTGTACTTCTCTTAATTCCTTTTCTATCCTACCATATAGTTCATCCTACTTCCCTCTATATCTTTGCAAGAGATATTCAGATGCATCCTCCATCGCTTTGCAGACTAGACTGATATCATCTTATGTGAGCGTAGCCTCTAGCTAGGGCTTATTGGTGTGATTCTTCTTTCTTGCTGAAGGTTTCTGTGGAGAAACCTTCCTCTTCTTCAATGCTTCTGTCTCACTAGGGGGATCCTTCAGTGGTGTAGCTTCTCCTTCTCCTTGCTTTTCTCCTTCTTCCCCTCCTACTTCTTGATTTACATCATCTCCTCCTCCTCCTGCGGGTGAGTCAGGTCCATTTTCCTCTAAGGCATTGTCCTCCTCATCAGTCTCTATGTTCTAAACTTCCTCCTTTTTCTTTTTCTTCTTCGCACTTGAATGTTCTACATGTTCAAACCGGGTGACCAAGGGGATTTCTATGATGTTAGTTTCGGAGAGTTTGGCATCATGAACTGGTACACAGAGCTCCTATGGCCACTCCTTGGTGATCTGCTCCATGTCTTCATCGGTCAGCTTGTAATAAGACTGTAATTCTTCCTTTCTCTCATCCCTGCATGTAGTGATATAAATAAAATGTGGATCTCGCAGAACTTGGCTAGTGGTCTATACTGGTGCAATGTGTGCAGTGTCATGCATGGAAACAACTCAATGGTAACCTTCAGTTGCTGATAGTAGGCATGGAACACTACGTTCGACTGCCATTTCTTCAACATGTCATTTATATACCATAAGGTTGAGAACTTCATGGCCAATGACTCTAAAGGTTCAATCTTCAGGAAGGTAGATCCTTCTGGAATTTTCTAAGTGAAAAATGAAATCAACACAAGTATCCAGCTGAAGTGGAACTCATATCCCTGATCCTATGCTTCACGACAGTCCTTCTCAAGCTCAAGCTCATTGACAAGGTAGCTCACCCAATTCATGTGCATCCCCTCCATGCATTTCCCTATGAGGTCCACCACAAACCCAATGACATGTGTGGGGTGGTTCTTTCTAACAAGATTTCTAGCTATGAGTTGGAAAGTGAAGCGCACTGAGCCATCCTAGATAGAGGCTACCTTGTAGCCTTGCTTTCCCTGCTCAACTTCATCATATGCCTCCTTAATTTGTTGTGCCAGAGAGCGATCAGAGGTCTTCCTTGGGTAGAATTGTTGAGGATCGAGTCCCTGCATGCTCAATCCTATGATCAGGTGGATCAGTGCCAGATCCACAATAATACACCTGTTGAGCCATAGGTATCCACCATTATAGCATGAGAAGAGGAGTTTAACACAAGCGTTAACCTCCTGATGTCGGCCAAAATGTGGAATTTGCATTACGTTAAGTATTGTGGACTGTGCCAACTCCTTAATCCAAGGTTGTGAGACTATGTGAGGCTTCTTCCCAGTTGTATTAATCAGGTATCTATGAGGGGTGAGAATGGTGTATTTCTTTCTGTCTGCAAGGTTAAATTCACTGTTCTTCAGGGATGGAATCTGTCCCAATTGACTTCCAACTACGCATATCCCCTTTCGGATGTAAGCGATGATCAAAGTTTACTTGTAGTCTTGTGGGATGATGTTTTGGTTAACCATGCCATACAAAGGCAGGATATAATCAGGTAAGATCAACGAGATCTAATTTTCATTAGCCAAATCGTTGCGATGCTTACTTCACTTCTCAATTGCAGGGTTAGTATGGCCTGAACATCATGTAGTATAAGGGGAATCTTGGAGTACCCTAGTCGATGATGCCTGAACACCTTCAATCATAGCTCTGTCAGCCATAAAATTCTTAAGGACCTCTTTGACGGACTTCTCTAACTCAGTCTGTTCACCCGACATTCTCACTTTTAAATGGATATGTCGGGGTAGGCGAATAGACAGACAGGGTAAAAAAGTGGATGGCGATGTCTAGGTTCTTAAATCACAGCTCGACACATAATCGGTTCTTTGTTATCAATGTTAATCACAGATGGCGAAAAGTGGTCTCGGTGTGGCGTCAGAGGGGTTAAATAAGAGAACATCATAACAAATTCTTCCAACGGGCAGGACTGCTTCCATCAATGCGAATCTGTCCATTATGGCGTAGTCTTCAACATACCAAATGCAATCTATTCACCCATAAATGTGTTTTCTATCCATTCTCGAGCGTTGTTCTAACGGTCGGGGCTCCTCCAACGATCATATAGCTTCATCGAGGCGAAGTCCCATTCTGTGAGGTTTTGTTTTTCCGATGAGGTTCAAATCCTGCATACCTACCTCTTGCAAAGTCTTCTCTATAACTCCCTATAGATTTTCCAACCTGCCTTTCTTCTTACTGAGCTTCCTTGCCTTCTTTCCTATGATATAATTCTCTCTAACTGTTTTTGGATTCCTCTTTCCATTCTTATTCTTAGTTTCTTCTATCGTAGTGAATTTGCAGTGATGATGTACTTCCAATGGGTTCAAAATTAATATCCTTTCCCTTATTAAATCGAGGGTGGGTACACTTTCTTCTTTCATGGATAGGTCCTTCAAACCTTCTTGTGTTCTTTCAACCTCAACAACTAATTCTCTTTCCTTTTGTTGCTTCAACTTAACTTCTCGTTCTTCTATCAGTAGATCTATTTTCCTAGCTATGAAATCCCTTAGTTCTTTCTTTTTATTTTCTATAGCTTCTTCCTCTATTTTCCTTCTAATCTGATCCTTCTCAATCCAAGTCTTTCCTAACAAAAGTGGGCGTTGTTCTCAATAAACCTAATAAATTCAAATTCTTCTTTTGTCGATGTTCCATGAATAATAACATGTACATTAGTAATTCTTCCACATAGGGTTGTCCTGTTTCCTTTAAACAAGCCTATCCTTCCTAGTGAAGGTACCACAGTAGGATTTCCCAAAATTTCCCAAGTGCTTTCTATCATAATATTCACTGGTGTTTCCTCATCCAAGACATAGTCTATGTTGAAGTCTCCTATTCTTGCACTTATGCATTGTTTTTCTTTCATGATCTCTGGTAAACTGACATCTTTGTGATCATTCATTGCTTATTTTAATTGTACTAGTGTAGTCTGAACTTTCTCTAACCTTTTCTCTTTCTGATCTTCTAACATGCTCTTATTCTATTGACTCGTTCTCATTTGTTCAACTTTAGCAATCATCCTTGGGTAATCCTCAACCTCATGACCAAAATTTTTACAAAAAAGACAAATAGGACCTATACCAGGGCATTTATTAGAAATAAGTATCGGTCTTCTGTAGTTATAACATAGGGTTAATCCTATCTTTCTCTTGTACTGCGCACTAGGATCACAGTGTTGGACCTGCAATCTACAAAAAATCTTTCTAGGTTCCTGCATCCAATTATTAGTCCAAAAATTATTTCTATGCATAGGAATAACATTTCTTTCTTCATTTTTATTAGCCTTAGATCAAATCTTTCTTCCTGTTGTGCCTGAGCTTTGAGACTAGGAAAAAATCTATTAAACATACTCAAGTTCATGCTTTCGAAACAAAAAATTCTACTTATCAAAGCACAAAGATTTACCTTTTCAAGGTCTTACCTCTTTTCTCAGATCGGGTTTCTTTATTAGCACAGAGCTTCCCAAGTCAAGTAGAATATTGCACACTACAATAGAATATCTATGCACAAAGCTTCTCTTTTAGTTACTTCAGTTCCCAACAATCACAGTTTCAGGTCCTGACAATGGAACCATTTGTTGGCACAAGGGGCAGACCCAGGGTTTAATGCTTCAATGGCACACCAACAAAATCCTAATTACCGTCCCTTTCGGAAACACCTGCAAAGAAGACAAAGTCTCACCCGAGGTAGAGGCAGGTGGGGTTATAGGAATCAGGTGTCTATAACCAAGCTGGGACATAGATCTGTGATTATAACACTTTGCCAAGTACTTAGAAAATAACATGCATTATCTTATCAACTTTATTCACATCGTAGAACAAACCCTAAGGATAGATCAACGCAATAACAATGACAAATACACATCGCACTTAGCATAATAAGTTATATCTAGCACATTCAACATAAATAAAGCACTAAGAATTCATAGATCTATCTATCATATATAACAATTAATGCAATAAGTGGTTTCACAACATGAACATCATAGCACAAATCAAACCATCAACATATGATATATGTGGTTCACCCTGGTGTGGGGCTACGTCCACCAATTTCTTCTTCTTCTTTAGTAGGCTTCAATCTCTTACATTCTTCTGCTCCTATTCACTAAGCCACAGATCCAAGCTTTGCATCAGACAAGTGATCTGGGCACTAAGAACCAAATCCACCTTCCCAAAATCAAGTCAAGGCAAAGAGCCAACTCCTCTATCAAGCACAGAGCCTTACATACATGTTTTGTTGCACAAAGAAACTCATAACTACTTGCCTCTTGCACTTAGCCAATCACACCCCTCACTACATTACATTCTTTCTTATTTATACTTTTACATTTACAAAAATTCCTAATCATGGGTAACCCATGGGCCGACATCCCATAACTCGTTACAAAACCCTAATAATCCCATGCTGGGTCCACAAATCCCACAAAACAAGTGAGATCTGTGATCGCAGATCCGCCTGGGCGCTCCATCTTCAATCATTGCATCGAAGTCCAAAAAGTGGTCAAACCTAACCAAGATTTCCTCAAAATTGGTCGAGGGCCAACATCAACATCACCCCTACGTGAATTCCTCGTACTTTTGTCCAGGATGATATATTCCTTTAACTCATCCAAGTACTTAGGAGAAAACTCATCAAGTGAAGGTATTGAAACTTCCTCATCCTAATCCATGATCATGGGAGGATAAAAAAGTTCCAAGTTCTCTACATTTACAACTGAGTAAATCTACATATAAGGTGGAATATCCAAAAGAAAAGAATTGGTACCATTTTTCTCCAAAATAGTGAAGGGTCCATAACGAATGGGATTGAGTTTCTTGCCTTCACCTTTCAATCTCTACTTGTTGATGTGAAGCCATACCTGGTCTCCAACCTGGAACTGATGATCAACCATGTGTTTGTCATGATGAGCTTTATATTGTTCTTGAAGTTTCTCTAACTATTCCCTGACCACTTGGTGTACCTGTTGGATCCTCTGGATGAAAGGAAGGAGTTCCCAGGCGGAGCTAAGACCGCCGATATCACTTGTTTTGTGGGCTTTGTGGACCCACCAAGGGGTTCATTAGGGTTTGTGTAACGGGTTATGGGATGTCGACCCATGGGTTTACCCATGTTTAGGCCTTATTGTAAAAGTATAAATAAGTAAGAATGTAATGTAGAAGGAGGTGAAGAGAATAGATTAGAGGGATAAGTGCAAGTAGTTCTGAGTTTCTTTGTGCAAAAAAATGTGTATGTAAGGATTTTTTCTTGGTAAAAAAGTTGGCTCTGTGCCTTGATCTAATTTTGGGAAGGAGGATCGGGTGCTCAGTGCATAGATATCCTGTCCTCTGTGAAGCTTGGCTATGTGGCTTAGTGCACAGGAGCAGATGAATGTAAGAGATTGGAGAATAATAAAGAATACAAACATAGTTGGAAGGATTAGATCCCTCACCTCATAATGAAAACAACTGAGTGATAGAAGTGCACATACTTATGAATGTCTCACAGAAGACCCATAGCTAAGGAAATTGGAAGCGTAGCTACAGGAAGCACAACAACATGCATTGTTAGTACAGGCACAGATGAAGCTACTCACTGCAGTCAAGAGAATGAAATGATAACAAGAAAAGAACGTGGTACAACAACATATTACTGGAATCTAGGGCAGAGTAATGGAATTCACGCAGAAACTGCAACCTGCACAGGATGAGGTCTACAAGGTGTTTGGATAAATTAAAGGACAAGGCTCGCAACTGGACCAGGTGGTTGTGACAGTGGAACAATGCCTAGAAGGGTCTAATATAGATCATATGATTTAAGAGCTCATTGAGTAGGAGGCTCAAGAGAAGCAACAACTCAAGGCCACTCGAGTAAATATCGAGGCCTTCGAAGAAGCGTTGCCCATACCTGAGTGACACGGGATGAGCCACGGGTGAGTGCTAGGGGCATGTTGGCCCTTGACCAAGTTTTGAGGAAATCTTGGTGATATTCCACCATGTTTTGGACTTCGACGCAGTGATCGAGGAAGGAGCACCCAGGTGGAGCTGAGACCACGGATATCACTTGTTTTGTGGGCTTTGTGGACCCAACAAGGGGTTCATTAGGGTTTGTGTAATGGGTTATGGGATGTCGAACCATGGGTTTACCCATGTTTAGGGATTATTGTAAAAGTATAAATAAGTAAGAATGTAATTTAGAATGAGGTGAAGAGAATAGCTTAGAGGGATAAGTGCAAGTAGTTATGAGTTGCTTTGTGCAACATAATGTGTATGTAAGGCTTTGTGCTCGGTAAAGGAGTTGGCTCTGTGCCTTGAACTAATTTTGGGAAGCAGGATCGAGTGCTTAGTGCGTAGATCTCCTATCCTCTACGAAGCTTGGATTTGTGGCTTAGTTCATAGGAGCAGATGAATGTAAGAGATTGGAGAATAATAAAGAAGATGAAGCAGTTGGTGGACGTAGCCCCACATTGGGGTGAACCATGTATATATTTTGTTGTTTGATGTGATTTATGTTATGTTGATTATATTCTGAATCTTCTTAGTGATTTTATATTATGTATGTTGGATAGATCTAATTTTTCTTAGTGCTTCATATGTGGTAGGGATGGATGAATGTTAGATCTACTTAGTGCTATGTGCTAAGTGGTTGAAGTAATTAAGTTACTACGTTGATCTATCTTAGGTTTTGTTTTGTGATCTAATGAACTAATGCATATCTTCTCCTATGTGTTATTAAAGTACTTACAAAGTGTTGTAATCACATATATGTGTCCCAACTTGATAGACAACTGAGNCCATGCTTAAACAATTATGCTTCTTTTTAAAATCTTTACAAGGCACTCAAAGATGATCACAATAATGTAGAGAAATAAGCAAAGGCACATTCAACATCAGTCACATATATGAGAAATATAGAGACAGATAATTCCCAAGGAAACCCATACAGGGTAAAAACCTCTTTTTCTTTATATGATAAGTATTATCTACATTCTTTACATTATCATACATATGAGCACCAACTCATTGTGAGGCTACAACCTCTGGTTTTTCAAGATGCAACTTGCTAAGAGAACCAACTCTCTATTTTCTCTAGCACCCACTAGAAGGAAGCACCAACCCCCTGGTTTTTCTAGCACCAACTCCCTAGTTTCTCTAGCACCAACTAGAAGGAAGCAAAAACTCCCTGCGTTCAAGCACCCACTTGAACCTTTGAGGACACCAGTCCTCCCTAGCACCTCCCAACCACCCTGATAGATAAATTCCTTGATACCAAACTTATTACAGTGATATAAAGTTATTCAATGGCTTACCAACCTTGTCATTGTTCTGTTACACTACTATGCTCTGTCTGCATCAGTGTATTTTGCATGCCCCTTGCACCTTCTGTTATTTTTCCTTTTATACTCTCTGCACCATATCCCTTCAATGCAACCTTCCTCTACTGTGCATTTCTCCACCTGAGCTCTGCCTCCTTGCTCACACTTGAATCCTTCCCCCTGACAATAACCCTCATTTCTTTTTTCTTTTTTTTCACATTTTAGTAGTACCCGTGCTCCTTGTGCATGTAATATTTTCCATTCCTCTACATGCTCACACCGCACCAAATTCCTTCACATCTCAAGTGCTTTTGCCTAATCATCGCAACTCTTCAACTTCTCTGGTGGTTCCCACCACGTGTTCAGCATCACTGGGTGTTCTACTGAGATTCCTCAACCTCTCTGGCAGTTGAGACTCATCATCTTCTCTGGCAGAGTCAATATTATGCCTTCTATTTCAATTACAGACTTCAATGCTCATCCATCTGTCAATCCCCCTAAAAATCATCTTACTTTACTGGACGAGGCTTAGAGACTCTTCATCTCCTCTAGAGATCACACAGGCATCTCTTCAAATTCTCTGGCAGAGCCCATCAATGGTTTCTAGCAGTTACTCTGCGACGTGCTATAGTAGCCCTCCGATCTTGTTCAAATTCACCTGCACCGTTGGATTGATTCCAAGGGATCTTGCATTCATTTCGTCATTTTGTCTTTCAATAATTTGGCATTTGTGTGACCATGTGTCTCGACATTCCCAGTCGCGATCCACAAAAAGGAGCTTGGTTGATCTATCTCTTTCCTCCATCTCTCGCTGATGTGACCTAGGGTTGTGACCACAACCTTATGCATAAGGCGCTTTCGCAATTTCACGTTTTGTGAATTTGGGGATGAGGCATCTCGACTCTCCAAGTCACGATCCCCGAAACTCCGAAATGGCATGGGATCAACGGTCTCGATCAACACTTGATCTGACGACTCAAATCAAGTTGTGATTCCGCATATCGAGATTTTGGGATTCTTGTGGTTATTATTCTTTGACATCTCCAACTCTCGATCTGCGAAACTATGAAATGGACTGGGATCAACGGTCCAGATCAAACATTGATCTGACAGCTCAGATTAATTCACGATTCCACATATCGTGATTTCAAGAGGTTAGGGGACCCCGTTCTTTTGACTCTCTAGTCAGTGAACAAATGATCTTTCCCCACGTGTCCTCCCTGATGATGGACGATCCTCCTTCTTTCGGGATTTTGTGAGGCCGCTACTCCTTGCACTTTAAAGAACATGTAGGTTCTCCTTGATCTGACGATGGTCGGATCCTGCACTTGGATTTAATGCCTGAGATCTATCCTCCTCTTCAACGCACTCTTCTTGTCTACATTGAGATTTGACAACCATCAGGAATTTTGAATTGTTGATCCAACGATCACAATTGTTGCTCTTCCCTGATTATCACTGCGTTGTTGATCATCATTGTTGTACTCAAGCCATTGTTGTTGTACTTGCCATCAATGACAATCATACGCTACCTGTAAAACATGCCAACAATCTCCCCCTTTGTCATTGATGGCAACTGAGGCACTCGAATTCTTTTCTCCCCCTTTGTCATCAATGTCAAAGAAGAGACATGCTCCCCCTAAGGTGTTGCAGTAATTTTAGGAGGCATTAGATATTCAAACAATACAACCCCCCCCTAACAATATGGACTCTTTTAGATGTGAGACGAAATGACACCCAACTTCTGTCTGAGATATTCAAAAGGTGTGTTGGCTAGGGGTTTAGTAAAGATGTCTGCAATTTGTTCTGTAGTGGGAATGTAATGAACCTGAACAGTCTAATTGGTGACCAACTCTCTCAGAAAATGATATTTTATGGGAATATGCTTGGTCTTGGAGTGGAATACAGGATTTTTAGACACACTGATGGCACTAGTGTTATCACAATGAATTGGGATCGATGCAGTGTATTTTACCTCTAAGTCTGCAAGTGTCTGAATCATCCATAATAACTGAGTGCAACAGGTAGAAGCAAAAATGTACTCTGCCTCTATGGTTGATAAAGAAATGGAACTTTTCTTTTTACTAAGCCAGGCTACTAAGGAGTCACCCAGGAAGAATTCTCCTCCACTGGTGCTTTTTCTCTCATCAACATAGTTTGCCCAATCTGCATCTAAATAAGCAGTCAACTGAAGATTTTGATTTCTGGGATACCACAGACCATAAGTCATTGTTTCTTTTAAATACCTGAATATCCTTTTGACAGCTTGCAAATGACTCTGTTTAGGTGTAGTCTGATATCTTCCTACCATTCCTACAACATGCATTATGTCTGGGCGAGATGTTGTGATGTATAATAGGCTTCCTATCATTGATCGATATGAGCTTTGATCAACATCAGGTGAATGATCATCCTTGCTTAATTTACATCCAGTTGATTTCTAACTAAGGATTTTTGTGAAGGGGAAGTTTTAAAATTATCCCTACACTAATTCACCCCCCCTCTCAGTGTGGTCGGTGTGTCCTACAATTGGAATCAAAGCAGACCTTCACTATAAGCCTTAACAAGCTTGGAGGAGATCTATGGACACACAAATGGATGATGAAGTTACAATCCTTGATGAGGAAAATTATTCTATGAGGAGAATAGAAATGAAAGTGCATTTGAAGGAAATAGGAGCGGGTATTTGGAAAGCAGTTATTGGTGGATCAGTTCCTTTGAAGAACAAGTCAAAGTTTGCAGCTCAAAGGGAATAAAAGAAGAATGATGCATTGTCTCTCAAGACCATTCTTAGTGGACTCTCAAGTTCCATCAAAGAGAGCATGGGATAATTCACTTCCGCCAAGGATGTGTGGCTAAATCTAGAGGAGACATACTAAAGAAAGAAGGAAGACACTAAAGACAACTCTATCAAGAACAATGAAGGTAAAGAATCTCCAAAATCATCAAATTGCAATGATTCTAAATGTGATGATGTTGGAAAAAAGGAAGACCTTAAAGACAACTCCATCAAGATCATTGAAGGCAAAGAATCTTCAAAATCCCCTGATTGCAATATTTCAAAATGTGATGATGTTGAATATTTCTCTACAAGTGAAGAAGAAAATCTAGAGATAGTATGTGTAGAATTAGATGATAGTTATCCCATGGAAGAAATAGAAGAAGAACTATCAGAGCTTAAAAGGAAAATTGAATGGAGTCTATTTGAATACAAATATGACCTTTGTTACATAGACTATAGCTATCTTTCTGAGAACACTAAATGGTTTCTTAAAAGGAATCAAACCCATATCTTGAAGTTAAAGGAAATGCTCAAGAAACAAGAAGAAAGTAAAAAGACTCAATTAGAAGAAAAATAAGAAGAGATCAAAAGATTAAAAAATGAAATAGAAGAACATAAGAAGGTAGATGATGAGATTAGAAAAAGTCTTGAAGATAATGTCCATCTCAAGACCCAAATTGAAGAAGCCAAAAGGGTAGAGGAATTACTAAAGAATCAAGAAGAATGAAAAGGAAGAGTCATGTCATAAGTTGGAAGCTGAAGTTGTTGATCTTAGAAAGAAAGTAGAGAAGTAAAACATGTTAGAAAAACAGGACCGCGGAGCAATAAAATAAAACAAATTAGGAAACAAAACACAGAAGATACACAATACAAGAGAGACACAGATTTACGTGGTTCATCCAGTGTGGGCTATGTCCACCAGAGAAATTGCCAGGTCCTTCCTTTATTATTATCCAGCAAATGAAGGGATACAACCTACAACAAAACCCGTTGTAACTTCCTCTTCTTTCTCTCACAGTCTCCTCTCTCAGAATACAATATTTGCCATCAATCATCACTGCAATACATTTCCCTCATAAAAGAGGGTTGCCTTCTAGGGAAAAAATCCCTAACGTAATCTCTACCATTAGATCTGCAACCTTATAATGAACGGTCCAGATTTACAATGAAATTACAATATACATTTACAAGGCAATTTTTCCTTCGGGGCTTCGCCCCCAAACCCCCGCTTGCCCCCAGACCCCTCGGACCCCGCAGAGGGGGTACCCCCCCTCTTTACTCCCCCACGTGGAAGAGTGTATATACTTCTGGGGTGTAAATACTTCATGGGGTGTAAACACAACTGAAAGCAAAAGACCTCTGAATCAGGAAGATAATCAAGCTCCACAACCAACAAAACAAGTTCTTGAATATCTCAGCAATCTTGAATGAGATATTGGATAGTCAAATATCACCAAATGATAAAATAGGTCTTGGATACAACAAAGAAGCTACAAATGTTGAAGAAAGCACCTCAAAGAAGCATGAGGTAAGTCCCTCACTCCCAAAATATGGAAATAATGTTGCAAGTCAACCATCTACACAAGGAAAGGAAATTTGCAAAAGAACAAAGAAAGGAAGACATCAAGAAGCGATCTTTACACCTCAAAGAAGAGAGGCACCTTCAAGATGGACACCAAAGAAAAGGTATGAAAGTGTTTTTCATGGTCAATGTTACTAATGTAGTGAATATGGTCACAAAGCTTTGGAATGTAGATATTATGCAAGGAAATATAGTGTAATATTTCATAACACCCTAAGGTGTTGGAGATGTAATCAAGTAGGACATATTGTTGCTCATTGTCACACCATGAGATGCCACAATTGTAGTGGATTTGGCCACAAATACCAGGATTGTTGGAACACAAGAAGAAATTCCATGATGAGGAATTCATATAGCATTACTAGAAGAAGGCATGATGTTAGGAAGGAAGACATTTTTGAAAATATGGAAGCTCAGAGATCAAGTTCTGAAAAGTTGGGACACCTTCAGAAGTGGGTGAAGAAAACCGAACAAACAGAATAGAGTGGCAGCCTTAAGGGAAGCTCAAGTTTTTCATCTTCAGAAGCATACGTGGGTTACAATGGTAACAGTCGCATACATATGCAAGATGACCTATGAATAGGTCACATACATACGTGAGATGTTTGTGCAGCAGGTTGTGTATATGTGGTTAAAATCCTTGGGAAAAGGGTTATGCATATGAGTTGCAGCATGGTATGATGGTAAAACTCTATGTTGCAAGGTCTGACATTTTTGTTGTAGGTTTTCATGATTATATGTTGGCATGCATAATTGTTGTATGTATGGTGGTGATATATGGTTGAGTGTTGAAATACTATCTTAGATGCATGGACAGGTCCAAGGATTGTCATAGAAAGAGCAGTTGATCTATGTTTTGGTTGAGAAGTAGCATTTGTAGCAGAAGCATATTACAGTGGTAGCATATTGTTCATATTGCATAGAATATAGGGGGATACATAGCCATAGGGGGATTCATTCTTCTTCCCATGATTTCAGGAGGAGAGATTTATCAGATGCAAAGATAAATACATGAAAAAGAGATTTATACTTGGAGAAAGAGAACAGAGGCATAGTTCCAGGGGGGGCGATGGTAACAGGGGGAGCATTAGCTATATATCTTCAGCATTACATCAAAGTGATATCCCTTGTTCAAAAGGGGAGACATTATTCAGAGGAAAATCAAAGGCATTCAGACAGGGGTACCAGCCCCAAGGAGAGTTCAAGCAGGGGGAGCAGCCCCAAGGGGAGAATGACCCTTTACCATTGATGTCAAACGGGGAGAGATAGTCACATTTATGTGATTGAGATGCCTATTGATGTAGATCAATTCCTTGTCTACATGTTGCCATCAATGATTAGTGTTGACATCAATGTTGGTATTTCCATCAATGCCAAAGGGGGATATTGTTGGATCATGTTGTCTTTGATTCCAAAGGATTGATTTCAAAGGAATAATTTCTTGTCATAGTATATTGATGTAGTGATTGATGGATCATGTATTGAACTTGATTGATGGGTCATGTATTGACCTTGATGTCAAGAGGAGTCATAGTCATATGAATAGATGAATATGGATCAATGAGTTGTAGTTGGATTGATGTAAAGATGACTCATTATTGTCTTGTCATGGTTGTACAAATGTATGAACTCCAAAGTGGTCCCCTTATGGTGAAATCCCTCACGGGAAGACGCTTTGCAGTGAAATCTAGAGGTCATGGTTGTACATATGGATGAACTCCAAAGTGGTCCCCTTATGGTGAAAGCCCTCACGAGAAGACGCTTTGTAGTGAACTCCAAAGTGGTCCCCTTATGGTGAAATCCCTCATGAGAAGACGCTTTGTGGTGAACTCCTAAGTGGTCCCCTTATGGTGAATGCCCTCACGGGAAGACGCTTTGAAGTTGAGTTATCCTAGTAGTATGGTTAGATAACCCATGCTTAATTGTGGAATAATGAGATGAAGATCGGTGAATTTGTTAGTGAAACTATCCTATATGGATAATGCTTGTCAAGCCATTTTCAGTGGTATGTGGAACGTCACATAACTCCTCACAGTTTGAGAGTTGTGGCCTTAGGAAGTTGGAGGACCCTCATATGTTGGCTTGAAGCCCCAAAAGGTCAAAGAAGTCAAAGTGCTTGCAAAGAAGAGATTATTTAAATAATAAAGTGAAGTGACAAAATCAAAGAGGATTATTTAAATAATAAAGTGAAGTGACAAAGTCAAAGAGGATTATTTAAATAATAAAGTGAACTGACAAAATCAAAGAGGATTATTGAAATAATAAAGTGAAGTGACAAAGTCAAAGAGGATTATTTATATAATAAAGTGAAGTGACAAAATCAAAGAGGATTATTTAAATAATAAAGTGAAGTGATAAAGTCAAAGAGGATTATTTAAATAATAAAGTGACAAAGTCAAAGAGGATCATTTAAATATTAAAGTGAAGTGACAAAATCAAAGAGGATTATTTAAATAATAAAGTGAAGTGACAAAGTCAAGGAGAGTTATTTAAATAATAAAGTAAATGGAGAACTTTCTAATTATGGAAAGTGGTTATAAGAAGGTTAACCCTAAAATGAGGAAAATGGGTTAAGTGGTAAAGTGGCTATTGGATACATGAAATGTTGGACACACCTACCACACTTAGAGGGGGGGTGAACGAGTGTGGGGCTCTTTTCCCAAAACTTTCCTCTTACACAAAACTCATTAGTTAGCATTCAACATTTTACTCATTACTCATTGCTTTCATTTATAACCAGTTAGATGTGAACACATATCAACAACATGTATCAGCAATAGATCATCAACAAGTGATCACCACAAGGAACACAAAGAACACAAGATGTATGTACAATTTTCTTTTTATTACGGAGTACAATCCTTGGGGTTTTTCAGCAACAACTGAATAGAGTACAACTCTACAAGAGCATTGTTAGGACCACATATTGTACCCTTTTTGCCCATACTTTTTGCTATTATTATACCCTTCATCACCTGTATTTTGACTTATACTATCATTTCACCTGATCATTCCAAGGTACACAACGTCCTTTCTCATTATTATATGCTT
>ML781776.1:284930-299257 GCA_009831015.1 Picea engelmannii
ATGAAAGAGTGTTAGTACTGAGTCTCTGTTTGAGAGTAAGGGTCCTGTTCTCTGATTACAAGATAGTTGTTCTTACCCATTGCAATGTTATTTTAAATGTAATCCAGGATTCTTAATTTGAACTATAAAGAATTGCAATAGGGTGATTTCTTTCCTGTGATACAATTCAGAGCTTCAGTTCATTTCAGCAAGTTTAGATAGGATGATTTCTTTACTACAACACTAAGTGCTTTTGGAATTGAGCATATATAGTGCGCAGCTATCTTTGAAACAAAAGACTTCCCTGGGTTGATAATTTATGTTTCACTTGGTTGTTTGAAATTAATTAAGCAATTATAGTGACCAACAAGCATCAGCTCTATCATGCAAGACTCAGCTTACACACTCAACACCAACTGATATGAGGCAACAATCCTCAATAGATACCAATCTACAATAGGTATGCGACCTGTCGGTAGTGCATCAAACGTATGTACGTGCCCTACCAGTAGTACAACCCACGTGTAACACACCCAAGCAGTACTACAACATGTGTATATCATCTGATCTTCTTAGGATTTATCTCTCAAGATCAACTCAGATCCTCTGCAACCAATTCATCATTCTCTTTTGTCTCTCACTGTCCAAACTGACCACCAGCCAGTCACAACACATCCAAGCTCTCCAATAGCTTACTCATGCTCCACAACCAATTAATATGAATTCTAACTCAATCATTTATAAGAAACTAGTATACCATAGCAATCATATCACAACTGAATCACAAGAGTACTGCTCGCTCCATCAACCAACATAAACGACATCACAGTAGCCATACCAAGAATTCCCTAAGCATTCACAACACAAAAAGAAATAGTATCCATCAAGACAATAATGTAACCATACCAGAGTCTCAGTGACATATCTGAGCCCATAGAATGCAGATATGGAACCTTCTTCAGTCTTCAACATCTTGTCATCAACTCAACCAAAAATCTCCATGATTTTATCCATTGTACGCACCCTGTTCTCATACAACTCGCGTGTGTACGCGTCCTGGCCCATTACAGCCCATGTATACCTCAAAAACTAGGGTTTCTGAAGCTCTGAGACTTTTGTCATCAATATCTCAGACATTTCTGAAACTTTGATGCATCCATGAGATCCTCCTCACGATCTCTTTCTCAGAATAGATCTTCAATCATGCTCAAGAGATCCACACCAAAGAAGCTCTCCAACAATACTCCAAAATATATTCTCACAAGAAGCTCTCCATTGATCCACACAAAATGATTATTTGCAAGAGTCCATAGATATCTTATTTATACTTTCATCCTCTAGGTCACTTAACCCATTTCTAGGTCACTTAACCTATTTTCCTTATTTTAGGGTTAACCACTTTCCACAAATAGAAAGTTCTCCAATACATTATCATTTAAATATTCCTTCTTGATTTTTTCACTTCTATTTATTATTTAAATAATCCACCTTGACTTTGTCACTTTACTTTATCATTTAAATAATGATTTCTTCTTTTAGTTCACTTTGACTTTTTTGACCTTGTGGGCTTCAAGCCAACATGTGAGGGTCTTCCAACTTCATAAGGCCATAACTCTCAAACCATGAGGAGTTATGTGACGTTCCACATACCACCGAAAATGGTATGAAAAGCACTATCCATATAGGATAGTTTAAACAACAACTTCATTTATCTTCATCTCATTATTCCACATACCAACATGGGTCCTCCAACCATTCTTCTAGGATAACTCAATCCACAAAGTGTCTTCTCGTGAGGGATTTCACCATAAGGGGACCAATTTTGATTTCATCCATTTGTGCACCTTCTCAACCATGATAAGACTATAATGATTCATCTTTTCATCAATCCACCATTGGATCATATACATCAACTATGCATCATGTATCAATGACAACTCATTGATCCATATTCATCATATCAATGAAAACTCATTGATCCATCTTCATATATGCATTCTCATCAAGGAAAATACATATTACATTACATCAATCATCAATCAATCAATCCTTTGACATCAATTAATCAAACCATTGGCATCAATGACAACATAATCCAACAATAGCCCCTTTTGGCATTGATGGCAACACCAACATTGATGTCAACACCAACATTGATGTCAACACCAATTACAAATTATTGATGTCAACATGTAGATAAGGCATTCTTTACATAAATAGTCAATGTGACTATCTCTCCCCATCAATAAACATCAATCACATCAATGTGATTAACTCTCCCCCTTTGACATCAATGGAAAAGGGTCATTCTCCTCTTGGGGCTGCTCCCCCTGTCTGAGTGTCTTTGATGTTCCTCTAAATAATCTCTCCCCTTTTGAACGAGTGTTATAACCCTAAATTGCACCACACATGCTTACCTGGAATCAAGCCAACTCATATCCCTTCTTTGCAAAAACTCTGTTGAACAACTCTTTGAAAATCCTCTTGTGTAAAGGCCCACGCGCCCTAACCAATTACTACACATGTGTACATGCTGGCTGACTCAAAACAGCCCACATGTACCTACAAAAGCATGAAAAAAGGAAAGTTGTCGATGGAACAAAAATCTATGGGTGAGTTAACTGAAACTCCTGGCCATGCATGGCCAAGGGTTTGTCCAAAAACCTAGCTCATTCTAGCCTATAAAAGAAGGGGTAGGGGTACCATTTGGAAGAATAAAAAATATAGCAAAGAAACTCTACCCATTTACGTATTCCATTGTCCCAACCCTTTAGCCTTTCCTAATTCCAAAGGAGATTTAAAGCAAAACAATTGAAGGATAGAAGAAGAGGAGCGCAGGATTAGGTTCAAGGAGTGGTGGCCGGTCTCAACTTTTGTAAGTTGACTCATTTTAAGTAATAAAGATAATGTTTTTCCTGTCCCAATTCATGAACTTTCTATGGTTTGATTAGTTTATGTTTGATTTCTAACTCGTTAGTATGGAAGTAGCATGCATGCATAGTTGTTGTTTGTCTTGAGTGCGGATCATCTTTGGAAGGAGCATTGCGAACAAGTAATCAAGCACAACGGAGGATCGACATCAAATGCCGGTAACAAGGTAGGTGGATATTTCCATGCATTTACTGAGAAAAGGGGATTTAAATCTAGGGAGAAAGTAATTTCTATTCAATCAAATCTGCATGCAAAGTTTGAACTCTATTTGCTAGTCTGTAGGGTGTTTTTCCCAACAACAGAATTGGCGACCATACTGGGGAGAATACTCTTTAGGGTTCCTGGAATTTTTATTTAGTTTTTGGGTAGTTTAAAGACTAGTTTTTTCTTGCATGTCTTTTCGTTTCGTTTATGTAAGGTCTGAGCTAGCAGGGAGTCTAGTTTTCCATACCATCTTTCCCTGAATTTTTCTTGACTGTGTTTTTCGGGACACACAGAGGTACACGCATCCTGCATAAGGCCTGAACGCGTGTACCCATGCCCTATCGTCTTACAGTCTGCGTGTGAACTCTAGCTGTAGAGATAGTAGTAGCATCTAGGAGTTCAGAGAACCTCAGAGGCAATCCTCCTCTTCCCTGTCAAAATCACACATTCTCAGGGGGTTTTCTAGAACTCTATCTAAGTCTTGTTTGCTAACAGTCCTATCTCAGATTGTTTTTTGCCTTATTATTTTTCCTTGCATTATTTTCTTTTCTGTTAGAAAGAGTATCCAAGCCTTCAAGGGATCCTCGTTATCAATACCAGAGGTCTCTTCCTGGTCTGATCTATCTGTTTTCATATTTTTCCTTAGGGTTTAGATATACAGGCGGCCTGTACAAGATCAACCCACGTGTACATGCCCTCTGTTTTTGTTCAGCATGCGTTCGCATGCGTGTTGTTTGAGTGGCAGTCGCATGCTTGTACAGGCTAATTTTTGTTCAGGGTGGGGCAGTCATCCCCTCCTTTGATAAGAAGTATTCCTCTCAGGTGTTTGAATCTATGTTTGAACAGTCAGTAGCTTAGGATTCATCTTACCCTTAGCCTATTTTTTCTCAGTTAAAAGTTGACAGAAAAATTAAAAAAAAAATGTTTTCTTATGGTTTTTAGACAAGCATGAGAGTCATTGTTTTTACAATTGCCACTGTGTGATTCTTTAATCTGATTCTTTTCGATCTGCGCTTTAAGCCAGAATTGTTTTTCTTGGTTTTTTGCTTGTCGGTATTTTCCCTTTCTTTCTTTACTAGCACTTAAATTAAAAAAAAAATCCCTTTTCATTTTCTTCTTTGGTTGAAGAGTGTGTTTCTGCATCATTAGCTAGGGAAAAGTCTTTTATTTCATAAGTTTTTGTAGTTCACTTAGATCATAAGTAGTTCATGGTCGAGTGAAATTACTTTGAGTTTGATGTCCAAAATCTTAGAAAAATTAAAAATCTTTCTTTGTGAAAAGTTGTTGAAAGTTTGCATTCAGTAAAAGTTTTGTTTCCACCTTTTTTATTCATTTTTTTCTTTCGTCTTTTACACATCATCAGTTTCACCCTCATACCCCTTGACGTAAGACAAATCCATAAAAGCAACACTAATTTTAAAATCTACTAGAATTTTATGTTTGTAGGGTTCACAAACTAGTTCAGGACTAGGGCCTTGGATTAGGTTGGAGAGGAAACTCTTCAAGGCCATTCAAAACCAAACATTGGAGTCTAAGATAGGGAGTGTCTAATTCAAGTTTTTTGGAAGTTATCCGGGACCCCCCTCTAACACATGGGATAAACATGAGGTCACGTGCAGAAAGGTAGCGAAGATAACCCCTCCAAAGCTGGACCAATCATAGTGGAGAACACATATAGAGGGCTTGTTTTGGGATTCCGTCATTTGCATTTCCCACGGGGCTTTGTGGGTCTCGAATCTGTTCGAGGTCCTCACTTGTCTTCCAGACCATTTTCTCTCTATACCCTTGATAGGTTTCGGGCTTGATACCCTGCTCATTGTAGTCTACCTGACTTTCGACTGTACCCGCCTGGTGATTGTTCGCGTGCTGGCAACCTAGTTGCCAATATTTTTAGGGACATACACAGGTGACTACAGGGGTATACCGTGGTACCTAGGATAGACATTGGGCCATGCTTTGTAGAGTATACCTGGAGGGTGCTTCCGTGTTCGAGTTGCACTTGCACCAGTAAGTTGCTCTAGTGTTGGTTGTTGTAACTGTTCTTCCAAATAATTTAGTGATTGCTTGTCTTATCTCTTAGGGGCTTCTTTTTAGTGTGTGTTACTTTTGAACGTTTAGACTACCTTAGAGTGTCTTGGATCTTCTCACACAGTGGAGGATCCTGAGCTCCGTCGGTTACACTGGAGCCACCCCCGCCACCATTAAGGCAGAAGCTAGACCAAAAAGGGTCTTTTGAAGCGACAGGGTTACAAACTATTGTGCCCGAACAACCCCCCCGGGAATCAACCATTTTGAACCTTGAAGCAACCGCTCTTGGCTCAGTGGAAACCCCAACCACTGATATCTTAGCACCGCTTATTATACCAATCCAATTTCACAAACGCCAGATAGTGCCTCACACAACAATGGAAACAAATGTTGTTACTTCTTCTAGGAATTCTTCAATTCCCATCACGGTTGTCACCACAGGAGAGTCATCTCCTAACCTACTATCGTCGGTTCAAGCCACCATGGTCTCAGCCACAACTACATCGCACAGTGGACCGAACCCATCTATGGTGGCAGCCACAACCCCCTTCACACCTAGTGCGACAGGCCCTCCGTTCTCATACGATATGCCTAGTTTGGGTACAAGTCCTGTACTAACCTACTCCACTTTACAGACTTTGGGTCCGGGGGAAGGGATCTCTAGTTCTCCTCTACAATGTCACTTTGGGGGAACTCCTGTCCCTTTTAATGCTTTTCCTTATGTAGGAGGTCATATCCCTCCTTTTTCCCTTTCGCTCGGTGGTTCGCATCAGCAATCCGTTGGTCAACCTACACACAATAGTTTATTTGGAGCGGGGAGTCAGGGACCACCTTTGCACAGTATGTCAGAGGTTCGACACCATTTTCTTGGAATGGAACATTTGGTAACAACACATTCTCGTCAGCCGCTTTCTCGACTGGGGGAAACCCCATTTTTGGACAATCTACTTCTGCGTAGGGTACTATTCTTGCACAGGGGGCACACATAGCAGGACCTTGGAATTCAAGACAAGGATCCATTCCCTCCTCTGAAATTTTGTTATGGGGTAATTCTTTCCACAATCAATGGAACCCCAGATAGACTACTATGCCTCTCCCCACGGGACTGACATGGGGTAATCCTTCCCAAATTCCTTCGAATACAATGCATGCCCAACACTCTATGTCCTTTTTGGGAAATCAGTCGATGATGTCTCCACAGATGCAACTTATGCTGGTTAGGGCCATGGTTTCTACCAAAATCTGGGTCAGCAGCCAAACGTTTCCTGGCAACTTGGTGCCAGTCAAACTCCAAGACCCTTTTCCCCAGGTTATCAGCAGCAACCCAAACTACCATTCCTGGTGACTTTACACTTGTCAGATTTGACAAGATTGTTGAATGATCATATTTGTCACAAACCACGTTGGCCTCCTATGCTAATGAAGTTGCCTTTGGAAATTCCAAAGTTCGAGGCCAGGCCTAATGAAGATTCAGGTGATCATGTGACTACCTTTCATCTTTGGTGCTCATCTAACTCATTGAAAGATGACTTCATACAGTTGTGATTGTTTCAACATACTCTCATTGGGAGTGCCAGGAAATGGTACATTGAGCTCAACCGCTCAAGATACTCTTCTTTTGGAGAACTAGCGATGGCCTTCCTTAACCATTTCCAGTTACCTGTGAGATATGATGCTGGCACAAAGCTGCTCGCCAATTTTGAACAGACAATAGTGGACCATATCTCTGATCATATCCGAGAGTGGAGACGTCGGAAGAGTTTAATCAAGGTACCAGTCCCACCAGCATTCCTGCTTGAGTGGTTCCTTAAGTCTTTGGTCCCACAATTATCCAAAGACGTCGTGACATCCGGAGTTTTCTCCGAAGAATATTCCATCATGAGTGCTTAACAGTTTGATCTCATCTATTCTCAGTCTGGTTTATTATACAACATCTTTCTAGATGTGCCACATTCGATACAGGATAAGACTAGACATAGAGTTGGACCACATGCCGATGGTATTGTTGGTTCAGAAAAAACCAAGCCCACTGAGCAATTGACAAAACAGTTGCAACAGTTATCCATACAACATACAATGACCATCCAAACTACTGCTTTGGTTGCTCCCCCTACCCAAATGTCGAAAGTACACACCGTGTAGTTGACTAACCCAAAGGCCACCCAGCAGCCTGAAGGGAAGAAAAAACAACGAAAGAAAGGTAAGGGGGATAAAAAACCCACTGATAATGTTTGTGGGGACAACACGGAAAAATAGAAGGCGAGGTATCCATGCAACTTGTGCATGGAAGACCACCCGACCCATCTTTGTCCTCGACTTGCAGAGGCCCAAAATTTTGTCACACAACAATAGAAAGTAGTGTTGACTAATCCCTTTCAACATTGGCAAAATCTAACTCAAGACTCTACGAACACAGAAGGGGGCAGCCAAGAAACCTGCCCACCTCCAAACAACCCCTCATCCGCGAATGTATAAATGTTTAGGGGTGATGCTTTCATATCAACTAGAGCACACGATTATAGTAAACCAAGCACTTCTGAGAAGGGTAAAGAAGCTGATCTCCCATCTCTTCCTCTACAGATTGAGAAGACGTTGGGAGAAACAATGACATGCATTCCAAAGGGTGCATTTAAAAAAGCTTCTCACAACCCAAACGCAAGGGATGCCCAGAATTACTCTATGGTGGAAGATTTATCACAAACCCCTTGTGCGATGTCTGCTTTGGAGGTCCTCCAAAGCTGCCCTGCTCAGAGGAAAGCCTTGTTAACTGCTTTGGGCTTTACTGAGACTTGTAATCCGGGAACCATCATGTTAGATACAACCGACTTAAAACCTCATTTGCCTTACCATGTAGCGTTTCAGATAGTAGTGGCTCATCCCACAAAATTTTTTACTCGGAATATCTTCCACACGGTGGTCAATGAGGGTGCCTCAACATGCGTTATGTCGTTAGCATGATGGAAGGCCATTGGCCAGCCCATTTTGTCTCCATCACCTACTCTCCTCACTACTTTCGACGGTCGTTCATCCTGACCACATGGCATCGTTCCTTCTTTCCCTGTGCAATTAGGAGGGAAAACCGTGTGTGTCAAAGTAGAGGCAGTCAATGCTCCCCTTGACTATAACCTCTTGTTAGGACAGAGTTGAACTTATGCTATGCAAGTTGTGGTTGCTACAGTTTTCCAAGTCTTGTTGTTTCCACATGAGGGCCGGATAGTGACCATCGATCAATTGTCTTTCTCCAGACCTGACCTAGCTTTGGGGGCATCCACAGTCCCGATGATTGATAATCCTCAACTAGGTGTCGTTAACGTAGGAGTTGGTTTGTGCCCATCCTTGATGGGTACCTTCGATTACCCACCTCCTCATGATGATATCAAATTTATATCTAATCACCATAAGGTTGAGATTTTTCAAGTTTCGTCGTTCTGCACGACTTACTTTGAGGATCCTTGGATTCTTCCTTCCCCATCAGCCACAATGGATGAGACAGGCACCCAGGCATCTCCATGCCCTTGTCTGCCACTGAGGTAGCATATTCTTTAGTCCAGCAAGCTTCAGCTAACCCTGATTTGACTCTTGCACAAGCGTTAGATCCACTTCTAGAGCCTATTTGGGCTCAGGTTTCTCTTGCTAACATCGATTCGTTAGACTTAGTCTTGACTTCTGATGAAGCAGTAATCGAAGCAATGAATAGTCTAGAAAAACCTTGAGAATATCTTCATCACAGATCGTATTTTCTCCCAAAGTTAAGCCAAATCTAAGTAGGATAAATCACCATTACCATAACGGGAATTAGCTGTGTCCTATTAATCTCTTAGCTACACAGGAAATTTATGCTGAGGGAAATATGGTGACTATCACTGAAACTATACCCATCAACATCTCTGAAAACCTTGGCATCACGGGGAATGTCTTTGTCAGAGCGGATTGCTCCCCCGAAGAGATTCAAATTTACACGGATCTTTTCAAAGAATTCCGCGACATTTTTTCCTGGTCTTATGAGGAAATTCCAGGTATCGATCCGAAAATAGTTGAACATGAAATCACAACGTATCCTGATGCCAAGCCTGTTCGACAAAAAATTCGTCCAGTTAATCCCAAGAAAGCAACAACCATCAAGATTGAGGTTGAGAAATTGCTAAAGGCAGGTTTTATTTATCCTATCCATTTGACTCGATGGGTGTCAAATCCTGTGCCAATCAATAAAAAACAAGGCACGATTCGTGTATGTACCGATTTCCGTGATTTAAACAAGGCATGTTCCAAAGATAATTTTCCAACACCATTCATTGACCAGATCATTGATGAATGTGTCGGTTGTGAAGCCTTTACTTTCACAGATTGTTTTTTGGGATATAATCAAATCCAAATCAAACCCGAAGACCAACATAAAATGACATTCATTTGTCCATGGGGTACATTCGCATATCGTAAGATGCCTTTTGGCCTTAAAAATGTTGGAGCCACATTCCAGTGGGCCATGTATTTTGCTTTTTATGACCTCAAGCATATAGTCGAGGACTATCTAGATGATTTAGCATCACCCTCTCGCAAGAGAACGGATCATCCCATACACCTTAGACTAATCTTTGAACATTGTCACTACTTTAGGATTCACTTGAATCCAAACAAGTGCAACTTCTGCATAATGTCAGGACGTTTGTTAGGCTTCATCGTATCAACAACAAGGATCATGGTTGATCCTCTTAAGGTGGAGGTGATAATCCAGTTTCCCCCCCCACGCACAATCCTACAACTTCAGAGTCTACAAGGCAAGGTGAACTTCTTACAACACTTCATCGCCAACTATGTCGAAATCACTAAGGGCTTTACATGTTTACTAAAGAAAGACATTCCTTTTTTCTGGGACGAAGCCACTCAACTCTCTTTTGATGCATTAAAACACGCCCTCACAACCGCACCTCTGCTACGGCCACCTAACTATAACAAAGATTTCTTATTATATCTACCTGCCGCAGAGTCAACCATTGGCATGGTTTTAGTTCAGGAAGATGATTCGTTCTCAGAATACGTGATATATTACCTGAGCCGAGGCCTCGTAGGACCGGAACTCAATTATTCTCATATCAAAAAACTTACATTGGCAACAGTTCATGTTGTTCAACGGTTCTGTCACTATGTTCTGTTTCGCAAGACCACCGTCATTGTTGTCGTAAATCCATTCCAATACATGTTGAAATGACGAATTATAGGTGGAAAAATCAGTAGATGGATAGTCATCCTCCAAGAATTTGACTTAGACTTTGTTTCAGCAAAGTCCAAAAAGTCATTGGTCTTCACAGAGCTTATTTCGGAACTTCCGGTTGAGTCAGGTGACGTTGTGCATGAGGAATCGCCTATCCAGGGAGATATGTTTTTGATTACATCTTCAGATCCCTGGTACGGAGATACACTTATCTATCTCCAGACTTTGAAGTGACGAGCGTCGGCGTATACGCCATCAGGCTAAGAATTAACTCATACTCGATGATACGTTGTATTGGAGAGGTGTAGACTGCATCTTACGTCGATGTCTCACACATGAGGAGGCCATCATCATGCTCAATGATTGCCATACTGGAGCTTGTGGCAGTCATTTTTTTGGGTTGGCAACAACCAAAAAGATTCTACAAGCAGGTTACTTCTGGCTGACACTTATCAAAGATTGTATCGAATCAGTCAAGAAGTGCCATCCGTGCCAAACCTTCTCTTAGAAGATGAGGGCACATCCCGCTCCTATGTTTCCTATCATCACAGTTGGTCCCTTCACTAAGTGGGGGATTGATTACACTACTTGCAACCCCCCGTCAACAAGGGGGAACTGCTATATCATCATAGTTGTCGACTACTTCACTAAGTGGGTCGAAGCTATGCCAACGTTTAAAGATGATGGAGAGACTGCAACTCTCTTCTTATTCAACCAGATCATAGCAAGGTTCGGCGTCCCGAGAGAGATTGTCACTGACCATGGAAGTCACTTTCAGAACCAAATGATGACTGAATTAACATCAAATCTTGGGTTACGGCAAGAGCATTCATCACCTTACAACCCCCAAGCCAATGGGTAGGTGGAAGCTATAAACAAAAATCTTAAGACTATTCTACAATGAACTATCAACTCAGCCAAGTCAAATTGACATTTGATGTTATACTCGAAATTATGGGCTTATCGAACATCTGTTAAGACTGCAACTGGTTTCCAACCTTTTCAACTCGTTTATGGGCTGGAGGCAGTCTTTCCCATCGAATGTCAGATCCCATCTCTAAAATTGGCAGTACAATTATTGCCAGACACTTCTCCACTTGAAGAACGGTTAGTACACCTTGAGCAGCTCAATGAGCAGCGTCGCGATGCAGCCCTGGCCAATGAGGCTCACAAACATAAGGTCAAGTGTCAGTATGATAGGTCCATTCATCCTCTGATTTTCTTTGAGGGTGACCTTGTCCTAGTCTATGACCAAGATAAGGACCCCCTGGGGGCAGGAAAGTTTAAACCCATGTGGTTCGGACCCTTCATCATAAAAGGGGTATTAAAAAAGGGTGCTTATCGTTTGGTTGATTTTGAAGGGAATGCTTTGGTGGAGCCTAGAAATGGGCTCTACCTCAAGAAGTATTACTCATAGACAGGTCATTGTGGGTAACTTTCTGTAACATATGTATAGTCTTTGTACTATTACTTTTTAGTTTCTTTTAAGTGTTATGGACGTGTCATTGATGTTATCTTTCATCAATATGGCAGATGTCAAGTGATTACGAGGTGTTCGTTGGGTTTTCAGACGGTGATAGTCGGCACACGCGGAGGCATGCCTCCGCAGCTTGGGTAATCATTACACCTCAGGGCCAGTTGTTATCTTCCAGAGGTATATGCTTAGGTGACACCACAAATAATGTCACTGAGTATAGTGCAGTTATTGAGTTGCTTCGTGACACCTTGTCATTAGGTATCTCTCATATCCAGGTCTATCTCGACGCTCAACTGGTTGTGTCATAGCTAAACAGAGTATACTGGGTTCATGATCCAACTTTACACCAACGATTCCTTAGGGTACGTCTCTTAGGACGAAACTTTGATTATATTACATATTTTCATGTTCCTAGGAGATTAAACCAAATTACAGATACTCTAGCTAATCAAATTTTAGATTGGCATCTTGCACACATATGAAATAACGTTGACATAAGCATGTAAATACATTTTTTCACACGTGATCCATACGACACAAAAGATAAAAAAAACATATATAACATCATAAAACAACCAGAGTACATAGATGGACGCAAGCACCTCAAAAATAGGACTAATAACTAGTCACAGGGCTTATGCCCTCAAAAAATATATACAAGTAAGTTCTCGTGGCATGTAAAAAGTCTAAATAGGTTCAGGTCCTATGGTCCCTGTTATAATAGTCCACAGCATGGGCTAAATGCCTAAACAATCGGACCCATGTCCGAGGTGCCCCCACTACATGAGGTTGCATGGATGGCGACAGATCCTCTATCTCTTCCATCGGGACTGTGCGAGTGAGTGCAGTGAAGTTCCGCTCAACTCATATAAGGACTCTCTCAACCTCCCCAGCTGGGAGGTTACCTGCTACTGCTGCTCCTCCATTGGTAGCAACTACGGCTTCTAGCCAAGGACGACGCCTGTTTCGTGCATAATCGACAGGTTGCACGGGTCCCACATCTGTATGCAACAAACATTTACCCGTCAAATACACTGGCATACAAAAAATGATATATATCACAAAAATGACAAAAAAATTACATATGCACACAAAAAAAACTACAAAGGTGGAGACTTACCCATGTCCCCTCGCTCCTCACCAGGAGGCACGGGTATCTCAGGATCTCTAGTCCCTGCATATGGGTAGTCCTCGATCACAGGGATCTGTCATGACAGCCATGCATAGAAGTCATCATTGAAGGACTCATTGGTCCTTCCACCGCCCTGTCGCTTCAGTAATACTTCCCATCTACACACTGCAGGAAATGAGGCCTAATGTCCTCGTACTACTTCCCGAGGGCTAAAGCTCGGAACTCTCTCAAAGAAAAATGAACACAAGATCATCCCGAACCCAAAATTTCTTTGTGTCTACTATCGGCAATCTGTCAATTGCCTCTTCATGCACTCCAGTAGTATGGTACTCCAGTAAAAAATCTGTGCATTCAAGCACTGGATCGCACAATTCATCTGTGCGCGAGAAGCCTGATGCAAGGCTACAGAACCGGTAATCCTCCCAATCAATAATAATATCGCCTACAGCGATAGGTTAGTGATCTTACTGATAAGTACCTATGATCCCACATGATCAGTCCCAGCCTCACAGTGCTCAGCTATCAGTTTCGATATCTTACTCAGTCCCACAGGAAACATCCTGAAGTTGACTGGTTCCCCTCTCCTTGAGAGGGCAGTCAAAAAATAGATATCCTCAGTGGTGGGCACCAGTGATTTCCCCTCTAACATAAAGGCCTCTGCATAAGGGTGCCAGTAGTCAATCAAGGCATTCAGTAGCCTTGGTTTTGTGCGCATAAATGGACACAAAAAGAACTTCAGTAAACCGCATTGCATCAACACGGCCACGACATTCGGATCTCCTGCAACCAACTCACTGACTGCTTCATGATCCCTTTCCCTCCATTGGACATACATCCTACCAACACAACAAGGTTCAGGAGGGTTAGCACTTGCCTTTTAACTTCTTTTTTCTACAAAGGGGGGGGGGGTCCATGCGAGTTATAGAGGCGACAGTCACGTGTACACACAGGCAGCCTTTACTCTACCCGAGTGTACACATGGCCTGTCCAGAGACAGCCCGCGTGTACCTAGGGCCGAATTTTTTAAGGTCGACGCCCACCCAAAAAATGAACTTAAAGACAAAATTGAAGAATTGAATAGCTAGATAAGGGATTTTTTACTTACTTGGTCCAAGCGGAAGTTCGTTTTGTCCACTGTACCTCTCGGAATCACCGTTTTTAGCAAAGGGGGTCTTTTGGCTCTAGAGTCAATTTCCCAATCAGCGATGGTGATAATCAGCTGCAAGCTTCTATTTATAGACTTTTTGGCCTCTTTTTGTCACTTTTTTGGCCTCCCTTATTAGTTTCTTTATACCAAAAACCATTTAGAGTGATTCAGGAGTTATATGGGAGGGATTTGATCAGGTATTGGGACACTTTTTTTGAGT